>CAXAMN010025695.1:130863-177975 GCA_963970005.1 Durusdinium trenchii
AGGAATCCCTGACTAGCCCAACTTAGCTCTTCCACACCACACTCGCCAAAGTAATCCCTGAGTAGCCCAAAGCAGTTCTTCCATAGCACACTCACCAAAGTGATCCCTGAGTAGTTCAACGCAGCACTTCCACAGCATGTTCACCAAAGAGATCCCGGAGTAGCCCAAAGTAGCTCTTCCACAGCACGTTCCCCAGAGTGATCCCTGAGTTTTCAAGCTAGCTTTTCCACAGCACGTTCACCAAGGTGATCTCTGAGTAGCCCAAAGTGGCTCTTTCACAGCACGCTCGCCAAACTGATCCCTGTTCACCAAAGTAATCCCTGAGTAATTCAACGTAGCACTTCCACAGCACATTCACCAAAATGACCTCTGAGTATTCACACCACATTCACCAAACTGATCCCTGAGTAGCTAAACCTAGCTGCCTAGCTCTTCCACAGCACATTCACAAACTGATTTCTAAGTAGTTCAACTTAGCTTGTCCACAGCACATTTACCAAGAGATCGCAGGATAGTTGTAGACTTGTAATGTACTTATCAAAGCAGTTTTTTCCCCACCCGTAGGACTGTGGGGCTGTTAGATTTTAAGAACTTTGGACTTCAGTAGACTCGCTACTTCTGCACATCCACCAGAGTGGTCCCAGCGTAGCTCAGAGCAACCCAAAGAACACAGCACACCCTCCAGAGTGGCCCACAGTGGCCCAGAGTAGCCCTTACACAGCACATCCACCAGAGTGGCCCCGAGTAGCCCAGCGTAGCCTTGACACCAGCACATTCACCAGAGTGCTTCCAAGTACCAGTTCCACAGCATATCCACCACAAGTTGACTTGGCAGGGATGCGGGGTTGCCAGGCATTAAAATATCGAAGTTCAGAAACCTCACAAGTAAGTATTCGATGTGTGGTTTTGTTTTCAATAAAGAATCCTTTTCGCGCCGAACCGCTTTTCTCTTGTGAAGACCAATTCTTTGAGGGTGGGAAATTCTGAAGTAAAGTAATTAACTGGGACAAAGGGGTGAAGACGTGGCAGACACCGGGCCCAGCACATCATAAGCCATTACAGTATGTGGAACTACTCTAAGGAAAGTGAGAAGTCTGAGAAATGAGCGTTCAATTCTGTCGGTGGCCTTTGAATTATTCTAACTATCATGTCCCATTGCATTGCCGGGGGGGCATCATTCAAGTACAGAACAACTCTAACCAGAGCAACCATGGTTTGGTCTTGTGGCGTGTTCTGCTTTTCCGAAACAAACACATCAAAACACAGGTGCAAGATGCAGACCTCTTCAGGTCCGCAGCGATGTAGATGAGAAGGATCCTGTGCTGATGACGAAGCGACATCGAGAGAAGTTTGTGAAGTCTGAGCAGCTCCGTGGGGATAACTTCAAGTCAGGCGGGAAACGCAGAGTCAATTGACCAGAGCTTTGAACTCAGCTTTGGAGCGAACCGCACCATGTTGGACGGTACATGCTTTTTGAGGTCTCATCACCTATTTGGTCCCGGAATTCCTGACCATGTATATATATCAAGAAACGAACAGGCTCAGAAAGAATGAAGAAGATCAACCGCAACATTATAATCCCCTAGTCCGCTGGTTCCCTGGTCTGATCAGCCGTTCCCTGTTTTGGTCCCCCGTGTTCTGCTGGTCCGGGTCTTCCTTGTGACTTCTTGATCTCTTGCTGCTTCAAATGTGTTCCGTCGGCATCAATTAATGGTCTTGGGGCGCCTTTCTTGGCGCGTTCGGCCAAAAAGCGAGAGCTGCGCAAGGAAGGTCGATGGGAATTGGGCCATTGGGCAAGTTCCATGAACATGTTGCAAACGTTTGGCTTGCGAAGTAGCCCCATCTTGCAACGACCATTTGGTGTTTGTTGGCTTCGCTCTGAAGGGGGGAGGAGCTGCGCCCTCCACCCATCCACCCCATCCAGCCACATGAAATCTGCACTACTTCCAAGGCATCGCGCCTTTCACAAAAAAATCATAAAAACATATCTTTAAGGGTCAACCGGCTGTGTTCTCTAAATGTAGACTATAGACTCTAGAACATGTTTCGTTTGGCCTTTTTTGGAATGTCTTTGCTGGTCCTTTCGTCATCCTGCCATCCATTTCATTGTTCATTTTTGTTGTCAGGTCAGCACTCAGCACAAGAGCACACCACACACATATCATGTGAGCCCGTGCATATGATAGATAGAGCACTTAGCGAGCATACACACAGGAGAGCACACATGCAGTTTGAGATTCAAATGAGATGCCAAAAGTCTGCGCCTGACAGGATCGTGGATACATCAAATACTTTGCCTGACACGAAATCTGCAATCGTAGATTCACAAAGTGTTTTGCCTCCTGACACATCTGCACCTTGGGGTTAACAAAGCGCTTCGCTTGCTACGAAATCGGTCCACCAACTGACCAAGTGACGAAGTGCTGCGCCTGCCTCGAAATCTGCACTTGTCTTCTCCGCCTTGTCCGGGTCTCGTCCAGGCCTTGTCCGGGTCTATGTGTCCTTGTTGTCCGCGTTGTCGGGCCTTGTCCCTTGTTTGGCCACGGTGTTTTCACTTCCTCCACCACCTTGTCCGTTTTTGTCCCCCTTGTGGCTATGAATGCCACAGTCATGCAGGGGCTTAACCTTGATGGCATCCTCCCGTTTTCTCAGCAACATTTCAATTCAAGGAATTGACATGAATTGACGCAACAGGCGTCTATGCTGGTATATAATCATGTTTGATCGCCTTGGATTCTTTTAGTTTAATGCCGATTTTTCTGCCCCCCCACCCACCCACCAGTTGAACACCAATGGTTGGTACTGGTAGGCGGGACGCAAAGACATCAGTGTTCGGTAACACTCATGGAGTTGTTTGAGTTCTACACATGGTTAGTCTGGCAGGGGTGCCACAGGTGTCAAGCAAGGCTTTTGCGCCGGTGTGGTGCGCAATCCGCAGCATAATGAAGGCACACACACACACACACACACGCATAATCACACATATAATTGAATTGATTCTATTTCTGACAGCGTCCAAACCTGTCAACACCAGACATGTTTGTCAATTAGGGCTAAAAACCTAAAGTGTAGGCAGCAGGCATTTGCAAGCTGTTGATGCTTGCCCATGGCTGTGGGTGTTGGTTTGTACTGTTTCAGGCTTGCAGGCGCAGAAGCCATTCAACCCATGGGAAGATATCAAGAAGAAAGAGATGCCACTGGTCACATTTTCGCGGTCTTTGACCTTCGAACATCCTTGAAGACAAACCACAGTTGCATTCCTGGAAACGCAACACGTGAAACAATTCTTGATGGGACAAATTCATATGATCATGATTCACTTGGGGGTGAAATCAGATGTGTGGCAGTGGGTGAAGCCCGGTAGCCTTGCAAATCCCAATGATAAAGACTGAGAAAGAGGGAGGGATAGGGAGGGCCTTTGAGGAGACCCGTGTCTTTGTCTTTAGTTCGACGGAGACATGACTACGTGACTACAACCTGTGGAACGCTGAGCTTATGTCAGTGTGGGCTCTGATAGGTTCGGATTTTTATATAGTGGTTCGGGGTGCTGCACTAGGAAAGCCGTGCCTTGAAAGAATTGCCGATTGGTCAACTGCTACGTGGTTTGTAGGGTATTGGCAGGACAGTGCCAGCTGCCATGAATTGGGCGGCGGATCCCGCTACAGCTTTGACGATAGATCCCTGGGTCAACTTTATGATACGTGTCCGCGTGCGAAGATAGTAGCTTGTCTTGTCATGCACTCGCAGCACCCACCAGTTTGCACAGAAGCAGTTGAACATGCGGTGGGGCAAGTCAAGGTACACCAACACATCCCTACGGGGCCACTTCTTGAAATGCTTCTGAGACATCACCCGTAGGAGGACATGTATTGGGGCCACGCTGCGCACATCGCGGCGCGAGTTCGCGGCGCGAGTTCTGTGCGGCTGAGGCAACAAAGAAAGATGGAGAGGCAAGGCATCAAGGTCCGTGGGCAGAGGGATCAGGGGGCCTTTCGAATGGTTTGGGCACGGCTGAGGAGATGAGGCTCTCAGTCGCCCACGGCAAAATGGAAAAGCAACAACAAAGGGGGCTGGTTCAGAGGTGTTTAAATTCATTTATAATTTGCCTTTTTGGTGCGATTTTGCTGCAATGATACGAGTTTACACTTTAGGGAAGTGGGGCCTTGTTGGAGGGTGTTTACGTTTTAGGGTGTTGGACAGTGACAATGCTGGAATGCACATATGATATACCTTGAAGCCAATCCAATATTCTAACATCCGTGAACCCTAGTTTGCATTTTGTTAGGTACTTGGGCCACTTGGGGAGACTTGATTCACACGCTGGAGTGATCCAGGATGATAAGGCGGTGAAGGAGGAGCTAAAGAAGGAGAAGGAAAGGCATGCATCGTTCGGTGTTTTGTCTATCGATCCTTTTGTTTGCCTGCCTGGCTGGCTGTTTGTTTGTCTGTCTGTTTGCTTGCGCAAACGCGGAATCACCGCTCTCACTAGAAGAACTGGAACCACGGTCTTGAACTAAATGTTTGGCCATGAGTGTGCGCTGGAATAGGGAGACCCCCAACCACTTATATGCAGAAAGTCTTTGAATGCGGAGAGTGCCCTCCCAAGTGCAGCCCTTTCTGTGCATCTCCGAGTGGGGATGCAGCTCGTCCCCGCGCGATGGCTCGAAACGAGAGTACGCTCCTCCTTGGCTTGAACAAAGAAAGTGAGGTCACTGTGTGTTCACCAAGATCCTGGCTTTCAGGACAAACTGCCAAGGAGATTCCACAGTAACAAGAAACTACTAGTAGCAAAGGGCATCGCATGGCATCGCTATTCGGAGCAAGAAGCTACTAGTAGCTCCTGGCCTTACTACTAGGAACAAAAAGCTACGAACGTAACAAAGGGCATCGCTATGGTTCCGCATGGACACCTCCCAGACCTCCCAGACCGCTGGTGGGGTGGCTCCGCTCGCTCGCTCGCCGCTGACCAGGAAGGAATGGATCGCCATCCAAGAGGCGAAGCAAGAGCGGGCGAAGCGCAGAGAAGCCAGGACTGCATGGCGGCGTGGCAGCGGTGCGATGGGTATCCTATAAAAACTATATATGTATATATAATCATAAATATATATGTACATATATAGATATATATTATATATAATATGTTTTTTCGGGTTTGTGAGGGAAAAGCCGTCAAGAGAGAGAGGGAGAGAGGGGTTGGGAGTTGTGAACACATGGCGTGCGCAAAACCATTCGGCGTCCTAGCTTTTCCTCACATTTACCGTGGCAGAACACGATGCGCAACGTGCCTTTTTCAATATGATTCCAAACCCCAGGACTCTTCCTCCATTCAGTCAGACATGGGTTGCCGCTTCCCACCCCAGATCCCGGATTCTTCAGATCCCTCATTCCCATCCCAATCCCGCCTCTGTTATGTTGACTGTTGATGAGTTGATGAGACCCCCTTTCCCCTACGGTAGGGGTTGACCATCCTGGTGCTGAATCCCTACAGGGTTATTAACAAGGAACCGCCGTGGATGCCAGCAGAATTGCCAGGAAAAACCAACCGCCGCCACCGCCCTTGCCGTTTCACCTTCAACGTGTCAAGGAAGAGCAGCTTGGCAGAATCGGTGTAGGAAAGCACGCCTCCTGCACCTGCTGCCAACTCAAGCAAAACAAGAAGTATATATATATATGACATATGACATATGTGACTTTACCGTGCAAACATGGTAAATTAGATGGAGTTCAAAGGAATCAGGAATCGGATAGCCAACACCCTAAGAGGTGTTTTTTTACATGGATATTCGTCTAAGAGAATTGTCTATATGTTTGTGTTTGTTATTTACTTGGTTATCGGTTGCTCAATCTTTGCCAACTTGCTATGGCATTCAAACTAACGAAACCTATGCCGGAGCTCATTGAAGTTTTTTTCTTTTCTTCCTTGCTTGTCCTTGGGTGTTCCACTTTGCCTCGGCCATACCACGATTTGTCGTCACTAACAGCCAACCAGGTGTATATAACACTTTGATGGGAGTGTGGGATTGCTGCATAGCTGCTGGCATTACATTTTCGCATGTTTTCGCCATTCATGTATGGCATCCGTGTGCACTTGAATATTACCATCCGCTTCCCGGATGTTTCTCACATGGACTGGCGCACCGCCATTGTCCAACATATTGTGCACTCCCAAGTAATAAGATGCCCCAAAGCTTGTGTGAGCCGACCGCCGTTTCAGGCAACAGAAGAGCAAGGAGCGGGTTGGTTGTTGGAGCAGAGCGGTAACGCCAGCCACGGGCGCTGCCTGGAGAATTTGGATGGGAATCCCAAAACTACAAGGCACCCTTCCCCGAGAAGGGCATCATGACATCATTCTTCACGCTCATCCAGGCTTTCCTACTAAGACAAGGATGACAAGGTTATAGACACAGAGGTCACAAAGTGCGACGTTCGTTCTTGGGTGGCAGGTCCACCCACCCCACCCGCCTAGGTAGTCGCAAGTTGGCCACCCAATGACTCCCCGCAGTGAGTGTTGTCCAGCTCGTTCAATGCCATTGAAGCAGTCAGCAGCAAGGTGATGAAAACCAGGGTGGGACTCATCTAGGTGGGCTTCCGAACATCATCATGCCCACACTTACTTGCCATGTTTGTAGCCCTGGCAACCTCTTGCCTCTTGCAACCGACCGTCCCCTGGAAAGACCGACCCTGTGGAAGGAAGATGCACATACCAACCATCTAAAATAGAAGCCATGGAGTCTCCCGAAACATGCACATGCAGCATTTGCTACTAGGAGCAAGGACGCTACTAAGGGCTCCTGGCCAACAAGGGCATCGCTACTACGAACCAGAAGCTATGGAGTCTCCCGAAACATGCACACCCGTGCACACCCACATACCATCAGGAAAAGCGGCGCATCGACCAGCTGCGCCGGGTGGCTGTGGAGGACTACGCCGACGCCATACGCCATACGAACCGCCCTAGGTTCCATCGATGCGACGGTTCGGATCTGGATATCGTGAAGCAATGTGAGTTCTGGTTTTCAATTCATCACTTGCACTCAGGTTGATGAGTTGGTGATTCTCAGTATGACAATGCATGTCTTTCTACTTCACGTCGAGGCATGGTTTCTCCATGCCTCGAAGAGTTCGTAGGCACCGTAGGTCGGTCGGCCCAGGGTGGCGTTGACCGGGACCTGTAGGGACGTCGCCGTCGCTCGCGCATGCTGATACTGTGAGCTGGCCGTCAAGTGAACTCTATCATAAATTCATCATCGATATCCAGCAGTTGATGATTCAAAGATCAAAGAGATTGCCATTGGGCTTGACCATGCGGAGGAGAAGAGGAACAAGCTCAGCACGGGTTCTTGGCTGAGCGGCTTATGTCCAGGCATCAATTCCCCAAACCCACATGGCCAGAACCCTGTGAAGACAGAGTCGGCTGTACAGGCCTTCTTGGCGTTTCTTGGGCTTTAGGAAATTTTGGTCCGATTGAAATTGATCAACCCAGGACAAAGGGCAACGCAAGTACAAGTACCAAGACAGAAAAGTAAAAGGAGTTGATCTACTTGCAAATCATTTCGTTTCGTGGTTTCAAGTGTTATCCACCTGTTTTTGCAAACTCTCAGATTGGACAGCAAAAAAAAGACCAACTCATCAAGTTCTGAGTTCTTCCCTTCCTCCGCCTTCTTCCGAGTTATTGAGTTGGACCCCTTCGATGGTTTCTTTTTGATCGCTATGCCGAGGCTTGCAGCCCTAGAGGATGCAGGCAACTGTTGCGCACCTTTTTGGTGTTTTTGTAAGGCCTCATCGTGGTGGCTCTTTGTTTTTTTCAGGCAGAGCTTGGAGCACAAAACCGTGGTTGAATCTGGCATGTTGAGAATGAGGCCCCAAAAACGGTTCCTTGCCCCTGGTTGCCTGCTCAGTTTTGGGGAGCCCCCCTCCCCCTGCCCAGGATGTTGCTAAAGCTATCTCCACTGTGTGCAGTGTTTTGCGCATTTCCAGCACCAAGAGAAACTTGGTAGATTTGAGGATATGTCTTGTCCTTGACCACCACCAGAGTCGGGATAAGTAAAAGATACCTAAAGATGGAGGAAGTGGGTTGAGTTGAGTGACTGACCACTTTGGTCTCAGGGTTTCCAGCGCTGTCCAGGTACAGTTTCACGAACCGCGAGCACGGATCCGTCTCTTTGGCCGGGGCGAGTGCAGGATTGGAATGTGCGATTCGGAGTCTCTTGTAGCATATGGAAAGAATTGCATAATATAAATATGTATGTGCACACACACACTATCACACTTACATACATACATACATGCATGCATGCATGCATGCAATGCATGCATGCATGCAGACAGACAGACAGACAGACAGACAGACAGACAGACATACACACATACAGACAGACAGACATACATACATACATACAGACAGACATACAAGTACATACAAGTACATACATGTACATACATGTACATACATGCATACATGCATCCATCCATCCATCCATACATACATATAGATATAGATATATAGAGGCATAGTTACAGGCATTACTTGTTTCATCAACAGCCCCCTGCATCAAAGCAAGCTTTGGAGTGGTGCGTGCTTCGAGTAATTACTGTGGGGCCTGCTTGAGACAGGAGCATGTACGAAGTATAGGCATGGGATTACAAACGATGAGGGCGCCGGGTGCTAGAGAGGCAGCGATAGATAGGTCAGCGTCACAATTTTCAGGAAAGCTTGTAGAACAGGAGAGGCCATACCCATCAAAAAAGAGGTTTACCAGCACGGGCCCCCGGGCCCCGGGTTCGTTGGTCAAGACAACGAGCATCCGGCCAAGTTGTTTCGCCGAAGGCGAAGCACTGCCGTGGAAAACGGTTTCCTTAGGTCGTTGCTCAGCGTAGATCATCAGTGAGAAAAAATGGAAGAACACATGAACTCCTGTACACACTCAGAGCTTTACTATCAACTACTACAAAAGCAATAGGTCAAAATTGGTCATTAGCACCTGTAACCAAGGTTTTTAACACATATATTATAGATCTAGACAATTGGCACGCAGTCAGGCAAGCATAATAAGACAATATGATTGAAAACATGTGAACACCATTTTCTAGAAACTGTGTTTTCTTTTAATCTTTCCAGGGAGCCATTGGAATTCAATGTCGCAGTTTTAAACCTTCCGGCTGCTCAAGGGCAGTCCTGAAGCCCGTGGCCGCTCGGGCAAGAAGCGAAATGGTATCACATGGGGAGAGGTGGGTTTGTTGATGTGTGTTGTTTTTGTTTTTGTCGTTTGTTTGCTATTGTTTGCTTGCTTGCTTGTTGTTTGTTGTTTGGTTGGTCGGTCGGTCGGTCGTTTGTTTGGTTGGTTGGTTGGTGGTGGTGTTGAACAGGTCTTGATCCTGAGAAGATCGATTTGAACATATTTGAACTCTCCCTGTGCAGGTGAAATCGACCCTGGAAAAAAAACAACCGTCTTGGTTGGACTAGGCCTCGGTAGGGCCGGTGCTTCAGCTTGTAGGGCCGGCATGCACGGTCGCAGACCGAACCTGACACCCTGACGTTCTAACAGCCGTTCGCCCTGCAGCCGGGCCTGTCCTGCAGCCGTTTTGGGTTGTTTGAGACTTCCAGATCCACAGTTGACAGATTTCCTGGAATGTTTTGGATAAAGCTGCTCGGCTGATTCTTGCCCTCAGGTTGCAGACGTGCGTCAGACGAGTTGCTTGGGAAAACATCGCATGCACGTCCACATCATGCACGTCATGCAGGTTCCCAAGTTTCCAGACTAACGTTTGAGGATTGAAGAGCTTGGAATATCAAGCGTTGGTTTGGGAACGGGTGAGTTCTAGTGAGTTCTAGTTGGTTTGTTTTGATTCATTTACTCTTTCTGTGAGTTCTAGTGAGTATTTTGACTCTAGACTCAAGTGTTTCAGTGTTGGGGCACGCGACCAGCAGTGCTTTCACAAGCGCTCACTGACTGTTACCCATGGTAGGTTAACCGCCCCTTGGGTGAAACAAATGGATTATACTGGCTTTCCTCTCCAGACCATAGACTACCAAGCACCTTGTCCACGTTCAGAAACACTCTTTGTTCTTCTGGACACAGAGAGACGACTGTGTCCAGCAGGTTGGCGTTGCTGCTTCCGCAGGGCCTGGCTTTGCGTGAGATCATGCGGGATTTTGCCCCGACCAAGGAGCAGGCCCAGTCGTCGTGCACAAGTCGGTCCAGACCAAGCAGAATATAGCAGCTAGCACGTGCTAGCCAGTGTTCTCTTGGGGGGCTGTATAGTTGTTTGAGTAGTTGTTTGATATTGTTTGGATCCACGAGCTGTACGGAGAATCATGTTCATCGTCCCCGCTCCGTTTGGATCGCCGCAGCGGAGCGGCCTAGCGCATGGCTCCGCATGGCTCCGCGCAGGTGGAAAAGATCAGCAAGTCCAAGACCCGATGTGTGATGCCCATGGCGAATTCGGGACATGGCTTTGTTTGTGAACAAGATTTGGAAGGCGACATGTCCAGAGTCCAGACTTGTCGATTTTTGTCTTCCGTGGTTTCATGTGGTTTGCCGCGATGCTGCCATTGGCGCCCATCACGCGACGGCGTCGGAGGGCGTTGCTTCGTTCGCCCCGTCTTGGCTCGGGTCAGAGGCAGTTCAATGGTCCGCTGTCTTCGTTGTGGACAACTCTTTGGAAGCCAGATTGATCCCATGCAGGACGACCCTGCAGCTGGCCCTCAAAAGAAAAGGGTGACAGAATGCTGATGAGATGTGGCAAAGATAGTGGGTCTGAGAGGATCCATGACTTTTGGAGATCATATCACATCAACTAACCAACCAAGCAACCAAGTGGTCATGGGGTCCAGCTTGTTCCATGCTGCAAGAATTGTCGAGTAGATTTGCTTCTTTTGTTTGCACATATGTTCGCACCATGCAGCACCTGCAGGAGTGCACAATCAAGACACAGCCTTATAAGTGGCTCTTCCGGATGGTCTCAAGCGTCAAGGTCAAGGCATTCCTGGCGTCCAACCGCGGGCGCGTTCCGGGAAAAGACGGGGGGCCAAAGGAGAACACAGGCGGAAGGACGAGGGTCAAATGGTTGTAATGTGAGGCCTAGGGCCCACCACCTCCAGAAGGCATATATGAATAGCAGGTCCAGCCAGTTTGAGAGTGGAACCTTCCCCCAGTTCTTCATGAGCAGGGATCCCCAAAACTGAATCTCTTCATCAGACGGGTGGGCCAAATTAATTAGGGGGCTATTGACGTCGAATTGCTCCAGTAGGTCAGCAGCGCTTTGCAAAGAACGCTGCCAACGCGATAAGAAGCGTGCTCATACGCCAGCGGTTTGCAGAAGAAGACTGGCAGTGTGGTAGATTCCCTCCTTGAGGTATGTCCAGGAGAGGGGGAGAGAGAGAGAGAGAGAGAGAGGGAGAAAGAGAAACACTCAAAGCACGACTAGCTAGCTGCTAGTTGACCTTTGCTTCGGACCGTATATGCCACCACCAATGGCCAGACATTTGAAATGCCCGTCTCTGAAAACTTGGGATGGGGCCAAAATCTGCAGGTTTCTTCAGGAACGGCCCTTTCAACCAACTAACTATGCACTTTGCTTCACCTCCCGAGTGCCGACCTGTGAAAACCCGCGAGGTGCCGAGATCCTGGTCCACCCGGACCTGTCGGCGATTGATGCTGCAGGTTCCTCGTTGGCTGGGCAGCCTCTCAGAACTGCCGTGCATCAAAAAGGACTCTGGGCGAGGCTATAAGCGCTGGTGCCTCCTGCCACAATCTGCAGATGGACGTTTGGTGGAGGCTGGGCTGACAAAGAACGAGAGTGAGCTTCCAGAAGGAAGGCAACGACAGTATGCCCAATGGGTGTGCAACCTCTAATAATAATTAATTATAATCCGGTTCGCCCTGACAGCTGGAGAATCTGGCCAGAACATGCCTGCTGAGGTGCTCAATGCAGAGATCTCAGAGGTGGATCTGGACTCCATGCAATACTCGGCCCCCTATCTCAATACAGAGCTCCAACCCAGAGCTTTGGTGGGGGGCGTGAGCATGTGTCAGCCACCCGCCGTCCTTCTTCGGGCGAGGCGTTGGAGAGACGTTGGGTTTGTGGTGGTCCATCTGCTTTGCTCCAAAGAAGCCTCAGACAGAGTTCCAGGCCTTGATGAGATTTGTAGATATTTGTGCCCTGCCCATGTGATAGTAATGAACCCAATCATAAGGTGACTGCCTCCATCACACCTTGGCTGGTTCATGGAGGCCACATTTACCACCCCTGTCAACCCAGGAAAGAAATGAAAGATTGAAATTGAACACATATAAACCTCCGGGGGATGATGAGGCTTTCCCATTGCAAATCGCCAGGTGAGAAATGTTGATGAACCCTTTTTGTTCCACAGCAGAGACTCGGGGAGTCAGCAGGGTTCATCGGCTCATGGCCCAGGCAGTGGAAGACTGAGGGGCACCAGATCGAAGTTCAGCATGTTTTTCAACATCCGATGGAGGTCACGTGTTCGTCATCCTTTAAGAACACTGGTGGTTAGGCTTGAGTGTGTTGCGCGGCAACGAGTCTGGCGCCGGAGGGACAAAAATCTCGGCGAGGAGCCCATCCGCTCCTCACACATCGATCGCACGGGGTTCGCGAAGACGCGCGTGCATGTGATTTGAGGGTCAAAGTCGCCCTGGCGCCGTCACTTTCTGGAGTTGTGCTTGTTTTTGGTCAGTGAAGATGAAGACCCCAGAAGATGGTTTGCATGCAGTTTGCTTTTTGGTGCATATTGGGGCGCGAAGGGATCTGAAGGGCATCCGGGGTATAAAGATGGGAGTCGTATGTTTTGCTTTTTGTTTCCATTGGAGAGTGGCAGTTTCATGCGCTCTCCTGTTTTCCTAAAACCTATCAACACCAGTAACCGGTTCTCAGATGTATGACCCGTTTGCCAGCACAAGGGCCAAACAGGTGAGCATCCTTCTGAGTGGAACTTTCGAGAACTCCCAGGAGGATAGCTCATGTTGGCTACACATTTTAATCAGGAGGGATCGTGGATCCTAGAATTTCAGGCTCTTGGCTTTCTTGAGTTGATACAATGAATGGCTGTTTATAACCTTATTATAATAGATGCAATGATGCTTACATCACATAGCTTGTGGAAGTCTCACGTTTAGCGAAATCGCTGTCACACAGGGGTGCTGCTGAACCAACCTTGGCACCACTTGAGATCTAATGACATCCTATGACATCCTAATTACTATCATAATAACGATGTTTCCCCTGATCGGGAGGGTGAAGAGTTGCATATCTGATCATCCAGAACTTGCAGCTGGATGCTTCTAGAACTGCCTCCTCTTCCAAACCACAGGCCGTCTGACAGCCCGGTTTCGGGTTCCAAGGCCCAAGACAGCGCTGTCCGAGACGCGGCCGACCCGGCCACTGGGCAGTGCGGGCACCCGGAGGACACCGGAGGACACGATCGGAAGCTGTGTAGGTTTCACTTAGACTAAGGTGTTCCTTTCTTTGAAGATCACCCCAATGTGAACTAGAAGATGGTCCGTGTTTGTTTGTTTGTTTGATTTTGGGGGGTGTGGGGGGGGGGCAAAAGGCGACATGTGCAATGCCCTGTGTCAGTGGAGGCCTTGGCCGCTACATGCAGTACTTGATTAGGACACCATTCGGAGGCCAAAAGCCACTGGACCATCAATGATGTATAGTCATCCTGGACTAGATAGAATATGGACAAAACAAGACGGACACTGGTCATGTGTGTAGATTGGTTCATGACATGTTCTATTCCAGGTTGGCTATAATTAAACATACATACTCGTACTATGAAACCATTTGGGGGGCTTTTTGTGTCCTGCAAAAAAGCAAATTAGTGCCCTGGACGCTGATCTTCTTACTTGGTTCGGGTCCTTAATCTTGAATTCCTTCCCAAGACGTACAGTATATATTTAGGTTGACACAGTTTGTGTGGGGCAAGTTTGGCGGTCCGAGCCTAGTGTTAGAGCAAGGCTGAAATGTTTACTCGTGGAATTCCATGTCGAAACCACATGCGAGCAATGTCATGTGACTTCCTGAAAGCACTGGGATACTTGTACTTCCGCCAGTTGTCAGTACTGCTTGTGCTGGCCCTTGGCGGGTTGAAGATGGTTGAAGGGTACTTGCTCCGGCCGAAGTCCTGATCATTTGCTCCATTCAGGGACAGCATGACACTTAGGCTCAAAAAGCTCTTGTATTGTTTTCACTGATCACCAGAAAGATCACCCGGCCAGAAGCCCGCACTTGGAAGAGCATGATGCTACTCCCACGTCCGAAATCTTTCGCAAGCATTTGGTCTTACATGTTTTATTCAACAGATGCTGTCACACGCTTGCCTTGGTGCCGTAGGTGCCAGCTGCTAGACAGCTGCTAGTGCGCACCCTGCCCCAGTCCAACAACGTTTGCAAACAGTTACTAGGAGTCAAGTTCCACTGAGGCTTTCACAATTGATCATCGACGTACCCCATGTGCAACTAGGTCCGAACTCGCCGAACTGCTTGCGCTTCCATGGGTCATGGCCTGTTGCATCACATCGATGCGGGGACGAAGTGGCTCGTGTCGGGCGCTGTGTTTGGCGTGCTGTTGTGGCGGCAGGATAGTGCCACTCGGCCTTTGGCAGATTGGAGACGCAGCCAACCGGCACATGTTGTGTTCAGAAGCTGCAATGTCCCATTCGATCAGGTATAGGTGATAGTTAAGAGCCATTGTCATGGATGTGGGAAAACCAGGGAAGCTTTCCCAGTAGATTGGCTCACCTGGCCAGTTCACGCACCCAACTGGAAATCTTGCTGGTGTGTGTTCGCTGACCAATCTATCGCCCTGAGTTTGCACACCGCTGACCTTGTTGCAGGAAGTAAGGCCAGTGCCAACCTTTGGTCAATCGCTCGTCCGCGACGGGCACCGGTCACGACTTAGTTCACTTCGACAAGTCAAGGGCTATATATTTTGCATGGGCCCCCACCACAAGGCCCCCGTGAAACAATTACGGATTTGATCGGATTTGGTTGGCAACCAGGGTTTCTTGCACTAACTGGACTTGCAGGGTATGGCTATGACACAGTATGCCACTGTTGAAGGTTGCCTAAGGTGGCCATGGTAGGAACATCTAGGAACTGATTGTTGAGTGGTCTTCTTCTGCCCCCGATTGTTACTAGCTGCTTCATAGGCCATTTGCTGGTGCGTCCTTGGCTCCGTTGGTGCCGCGGCGAACTGTAAATGCTTGAAGGCGTGGCCTGCGGAGGAGCAATGGAATGAACCTCCGTCAACCTCCTGCGTCTAGAAGAAAAACGAATTGTTTGGTTTACGGTGCCTGTGGCTAGATCGGAATCTCAACTGCTTCTAACCTGCGACGTGTTCACTTGTATTCCAGCCATGGGCACAGACACTTTGCAGAACGAAGCAGAAGTGAAGTGTCAGTGGAAGTTGTTTGGGCCCATACTAGTAGGATTTGAGAAACTCCGGTGGATTCGCGCAGAGACATGCAGTGGTGGTGTGAATCATGGTGCCTTCATGTACTCCTGGCCGCAGGTCCAAGCACAAGGAATCCCCTGCGCAAAGACGAAGACCGAAGGGGGTCCAAAATTGGCGTGAAAGGGATCAAAGGGGTGGCAGGGTTTTGGATACCAGCGAAACATGCGGCACTCTCAACCTCCAAAAGCCAGCCCTTGAGAGTAGCAGGGTTTTGATGTTCCTGCTTTTCCAGTCTTTTCCTGGCAGGTCCTCATCAACCAGTCGCGGCCACGGGGGGCACGAAAGGTGGACCCTGGCAGCTCTGAGACAATAGACGAAGGACCTGAGACTTTCAACAGACAGATGCAGTCCTGGGAATTTCCTTGTTGCAGGATGTTTCAGGATCTTCGAGTTGTGTTTCACGTCATGCGAAAACGGTTGATTCAACCAGAAAGATGAGATGTATTGCAGAGCGTTGATACGCGCCCCCCGGGTCAATCCTGGTCACTATATGATTGTTCCCTGTTGGAATGGCGACTATAGGACTTTGGAGGGGTCACAAAACCATGCAGACGAGGACTTGCATGAACGATGCATGCTGTAGCAGGTGGCAACCGGGCTGGGCACCTCCGCTTCGGCACCATCATCCATGCGAGTGGGTCTCCGTTCCACCTCCTGTCGGTCGTCCCACCGAGGCATGCCATCGTCTCATGCACAAAGCCTAGGACAGGCGATGGATGCTCGTGTCCCTGGGCGGGGTGTGTTAGTTCATTCATGGTACCTTGGTGATGTCACTGGTCCACAAGCACAGGCTGTGGCCGGGGTTGTGGAATTTCATTGAGTGCTGAGCTTGGAACCCCAATCTTGGAAGGTTCGCGTTATTTCGCGTTTGATATTGGATGAACAGTTTGACTTCAGCTGCAGGCTTCCAACAGGTCCTGCCCACAACCATCCACAACCTTGATCTCTTCAAAGATCTCCATTTCAGAGACGATTTTTGTCAGGTGCCAAACTTCAAGTTCCTTGGTTGATTTGACATGTCCTCCAACTTGTCCAGGATTCCTCTCCATTTACTTCGCCCTGGATGTGGCTTTCCCATTCTCCGGCCCCGCGCAGCGCGTACCGACCGACTCCGGGCGGGCCGCCTGGGCGGGCATGTTGGTCGCTGGCGGGCTCTTCGGCTCCTGGTTGCGCGTCGCCATGGGATTCCACACTACGGCACAGGTGGCCGTCGGTGGCTTGGCGACGATCAGAGCTGGCATTCTGTGCGAAGACCAGATCCGTGAAGCAAATGGTTACATAGTTAACACTTTCAGCCGCTCTTCCTTGGAGCATGGCTAAGTGTTCTGCAAGTTTGTCTCATGGTGAATGAGAAGTAATTAGGGGCTCCAAACTATGTCATGGGGAGAGTTGCATGGACCAGGTGATACAAATCTTTGGTGCATACAATCCAAGAAAGGCAGTTCATACTACAGTCTACCGGATACTTGACCAGACCTGATCACAAATATATATATATATATGTATTGTAACTATATGACTTATTGTAGGCGATCTGAAAACAGGGGACCTTCATTGATACCATCTGGTGCAGTGGACGGACAGACCAGCTGATGCTGGGGGCAAGCCCGGTAGAGTGTTGGCAGAGCCAATGACTTATACGTATACGAATGGCCAGGGATCACCCGAAGGCACGAGCCAAGATGACCTGAAATCTAATTCAAACGGAGAGGGGAGAGTAAGTTTTCAGATTGGGGATATGGGTCGTCATTGCCAGCTAACTAAAGGTGATGAAAGGGGTTTTAACTACAAGCTTCTTAGGCAATGAACATACATAATAAGGGCATACAACTTGAAGCCTGGGTAGCTTCTTTGAAGAGACCAGACATGGTTGTGTACGGGGGTTCTTAGGCTCTCGCACACTACGACCGAGAGAAACTGCAAGGCCCATCGATTGACCCAGCCCCATTTGCTGCTCGCACCACGGTAGTGGCTTTGTACCTTTGAATTTGAGAGGCTCAAGTATTGAGCCCCTTCGGTGTGGCCGCTACTGAAATAATGCCATGGGCTTCCCGACCATGGTTTCATATCTTGCCGCTTGGGAGCTATTGGTCAAGGGGGATTGTTGCATACTTCGGGCGAGCACATTGGTACATTTGATGCTGCACCCCTTACTGTCTACGTGCCCTCCCAAACATATGGTATAGACTATTATAGACGTATGGACGTATAGACCTTACAGGGCCCATTGTCCCATAGACGCCGAAGGAATTTGGCAAAAATGGCGCAAGTGAATTGGGCGTTCCACACCCAAGACTAAGCTAAGCTCAAGTGAATGAGCTTGAGACCAACCACTCCAAAGCAGTATCACACGATCACTGGCGCCCTTATTAAGAAAGCATTGTGCGACCATGCGGCGACGCTGCACAGGTAAAACAGGCTCAAACAACATTCCATTGAACACCCCTCCTGTACTCTGATGTTTGTCCTTGGTGGGGTCTATGTCAGCATAACAGTATATTTGTCCCCTCTCTCTCTCTCTCTCGCTCTCCTCCTTCTCTCATTCTCTCCATGCAGATGTTCTACACAGACAGGCCGATGGAAGCCCTGTTGTACCTGTATATCGCACTCATCCATGAGATCAGAGCCCAATGGTGGATGTGCTCAGTAGTCCGGAGAGATATGATACTTGCAGCCGGCAACCCGAACCAAACGAGAGAGAGAGAGAGAACTTCTTGCAGACGTGATTTGGAAGATTTTTAGCCAACAGAAACACTTCATTGGAGGCCCGTAAGTTATGTAAGTTTCCACATGTTTGGGAGATGGTTTAACTACCTAGAACAGATCTAAAGTGAAATGTCAAGACATCAAGACAACCTTTTCATCTTCAAAGCAATGGTCAAATGGGTTCTAGTTACCATGGGTTCTTTTGGGGGGACGCCGCTGCCTACCTTCCAGCAAGCCTAGGCTGGGCCTGGGGATCCGCTTCGTCTCCAGTGAAGGCACTTGGCCGTTTGGGCATTGTGAGACGTCGGCATGTCAGGAGCTTCCACCCGAGGAGCTGCAAGATGTGGATCCCAGCTTTCTGCAGGTGACCGCATACATGGGCACGCCATTTGCGTATCATAGCAACGCCCTTCCCTTGTCCAGCGGGTCTCTTAGCACAAGCCACAAACTGATGGAGGTGAACAAACGAAAGCCTCGAAACTCAAAGGTTGCAGCGCCTGACCTCCATGAGCCCGTTGGATTGAATGGGCTGGGGCGCTTCAGCAGGAACCTTGCCATTGGCATTTTGCTGTGCCTTTCGCTGCTTTTCATCTACTTTTGCGGTGCTGGGCTGCCTGAGAAACCACCGCAGGATCCAAGCACAAGGCTTGGCTGTCCGCTCAGCTGGCTGGTTTTCATGGGAGTCGTCTACACCTTGACCTTCTTCACTACGGATCAGTCTCTTGCACATGACAAAGTGCCTATCTTTATCGGAAGTTCCCCAGAAGTCCATACCAGCAGCCTAGGATACATAGTTGTTCAACCCTGAGGCTTCCGTCGGTGAAGGAACCTGGCATGGTCCTGTGCCATACCCTTTCATGAAAGATGGGGCTGCTTGTTTGCGATACTATCAACAGCTTTCCGCACTTCACCAGAATGTGGGGAGAATATCCCCAAGCATTTTGCGCCTCATGGATCATGCCACCCCAAATCTGCAGCTCCAAGGTATGCATCTTGCCTTCCCCGAATGGAGATTGACCTCCATGGATCTCAGGCGCTGATGAGTGCCACAATACAGATGAACTTTGTGGTGAAAGGTCTGTCGGGCCTCGTGGCCGCGAGCTTATCAGAAACTTGGCACAAAAAAAGAAAAAGATGTAACGTGCCAATTTTCAGTTTATAGTCTATAGTATTAGCATGTATTAGCTTTTCTTTTTGTCTTTGGATCTCTCCTATTTCAATGCATCCCAAATCTTGTGTTTTGCCATCGTGAGTCGGGCACCCAAGATGGAATCCCGTTTGATGGCACGTCCCTGAAAGATGTTCCAACCACCTCCAAAAAAGTACTCAGTTGTTCCCATGTTGTTCCCATGTTGCAACAGCAGATGCATGAGTTTCACTGTACGAATTGGCCGTACGTGTTATTACGTGTTCCACGCCCCAGGATCGCATTGGCCGTCGGCCAGTGCTCCTGACCTGCCTTTTGCTGCTCTCTTTAGCTTCCCTCTGTTGCTTCAGTGCGGATACGATCGAGTGCTTCATCGCTGCGCGGATCCTGCAGGGCATGGGCGAGTCTGCTGAGGCGGTGGTCTTTGCCATGGTCCGTGGCCCGGCCGCATCGGTGATGGGCACGCCGTGGGGTGGCAGTGGGCCGTGGGAGGCACAGTTGCGCCTGTTTGGGAGGTAGAAGAGGTGCCCCGCCCAAGAAAGGACAGATGGCGGAGGTCTGTTTGTGTCCGGTATTTGACACCCAGATGAAGATGAATTGATATCAACTGGTACTACGGCGGCTGAACATTTGTCCGACACATTCATGGCAGGTTTGATGGCTCAGACTCTTTTCCACTTGGGCAGGTTTGTTCCAGGTCTGGGCACGGAACCCCAAGCGCTTAAGACCAACTGGACAGAGCCAGGCCTTCATGACTTGGGCTCGAGTTCGATCTAATCTATACAGTATATTTCGATAACAACTCCCTTAGCAGCCTTGTTAGTTGGGCAAATGCTCTACATATATAACAATTAGTCTAAACTCTAGACCTGGCTCCTGGTAGAACATTCGTCGCATTCTCGCATGCCTGCCCATGAAGATTGAGTGACTTTACACAAGCATGAGTGACTTACAGGGCGGCCCTGTCCCACACCCAGATGTGAGTGAAGTCGCCGACGTGACGCTCCAAACCTGGTTTATGAGCAACAGATCTGCAGTGCTCCATACTGCAATTCCTTGCCTTCTTTGCTACCCTTCCCACGCTCGGTCTTGTTTTTGGTTGATTTGGTGGTCGCTGGAGCCCAGGAGACTACTTTCCCGAAAACCGTGATCGCTATGTGGTGGTGGCTGCCCTGCAGCTGATGTCCACCGGCGGCATGTCGGTGTCACCCGTGATCGGTGGCTGGATGGCGGAGACCCTTGGCTGGCGGATCTCCTTCTTGACCTTGTCGGTGCTTTGGGGCTTCCTAGGGTGCTTTGCCTTTGCTAGGCGGGTCATGACCGCTTGGCAAGAATTCAACTGTTCGTGAGATGTTGTGAGACGAAATATTGAAACTTTTAACTAATTACATCTATATATATCTATATAATTACTACTGCCATCGCGGGGGTTCGGGCAGAAGAACCGCACAAAAGACCCCGTGCTGCCAGAATGGTTGAGAGCTGCCCTGATGGGGAGAAAGACAGCTACTTCACTGGGATCTCCCGGATCTTCCGTTTCCGTTTGGTTTGCTTGCTAATGACCGAGACCTGCAACATGGCAGCCTTCATGACATTCTGGTCAAATATAAGCTATCTTACTGAAGTAAGCTATGGCCGCTCCGCAATGACATGTTCAGTGGCCATGCTGACATTTGGGGGCATGAATTTTCTTGGCTTATTTGTGATGGAACGTCTTCAGTTTGGCAGCGTGCTTCAAGCTGCCAAAATATCTGCATCTCTCTATGCTTCCACTGGGCTACTTCTCTTCATCGTTGGAAGTTTCTTCTCAAAGCTTTTCTGGGCCTACTTGCTGGGCACCTTCTTGCAGGCCTTTTTTTCGATTCTTGTGCCTCGGCATAGACGCCAACCCGAACTCGGAAGACGCTCTCCTGCAGAGGGGGATGGGGTCTTGCGAACCGTTCGGGTCGCGGTGGCTGTTTGGGGCGAAACGTTGGCTTCTTGGATTTTGGGTTGAACTTCTTGGTCACTTGGGACCTGCCAGAACAAGGAAGTTCAGTAGATTTAAGGTGATTCTTTGAGTGGATGGCTCAAGGAAGCTGCCTGTGGTGGATTTGTGCCCTGATTTCTCCCCAGCAGTTCTTGAGGTGCTGGTGACGGTGAATGTTTTATTCATGGAGCCCTTGCAGGAGACGACGCGGGTCGAGATGGGAGAGACGAGGGGAGAGGGGCACGCCACAGTGAATGGTGCCGATTCGCTCCTAAATTTACCTGCAAATTCCTGGAGGAATCTCATTGCTGCTGGAATAAGACAATTCATGCAAGTCATATCAAGGCATGTGTTCATGCATTCAATGTTCAGTTCATCCACTTGGTGCATGAGCATGGTCCGGTGTTTTGTTCGTTCTTAGAGTTCGGACAGGAAAGGCGTCGGTCAGATTCGGTAGGTAGGAAGAAGCAGCTCCGACTAGGTCAATTGCCTGTGCTTGTGACCAGGCCGACTAGGCTGCAGAGGAACCGGTCCCACAACGTTTGAGGGTCATCAACCCAACTGAGTGGAGGTATCCCGCTTTGCATGGTTCCACTGCTTGGAGGATTGCGCAGGCATGGCTGCCTCAGTGGAGATTTGTGCCAAGAGCATTTTGCCTTCGATCTATGGCGTGCTCTCGACACAAACATTGATCCACTCAGGCGATGGTCTCGTTTTGGGGACTTTTTCCGCCAGGGGATTGCAAGTAGGAACACGTACTATGACGTACATAGACCTCCCAATAGATAGAAGACTCTGTACATCCCCCTAACAATGTATTGGACACCGTGCACTATGAATTGGGGGACCACGTCCATGCGAAACGACGAAACGATGACGGACGTCGACACGTCGTCGCGATGGCGCGACGGACCGATGGCAGAGGGCGAAGGGTTGGACTGTTGGACCTTTGGTAAACGGTAAACATGGTGTGGTCAAGAACACACAGGGTACATACTTCCAGTGTGGGATGAATACCCTCATCCTCAACTTTAGTAAATTATTGCAGGGGTAGGGACACCTACCTAAAGTGTGTGTTGTTCAAACATCTAATTAACTGTTTCACTGTATGTCTAGGTATCCCCCCCAATTACTGACCGCAGGCGATAATTTCTTCTGACAACATGCATTTGTGAAACATAAATTGATAAATCCTTAGCTAAAGGTCCAAATAGTTATCATTCCCCAGCACCGAAAAAATTGAGAACATGTCTAGACTTGCAAAATATATATACCTAGATCTTCAGTCCGGCACTTTTACAGGGTCCGGCGCCGGACTTCCAACTCCGGCGTTTTTCTGGATTTGGTCCGGCGCTTTTTCCAAGTCACTTTATGTGGATTCTCAAGGCTTTGCATTCTTTGTGGTCTGCATTTCTTTGAAGGTAAACCCACTACTGATGCAATGATTTTGTTTGCAAAGTGTGCTCGTTTGCCTGTTCCGCTGTTTTCTCATTCCACCGGCTTCAGCATGGTTCACACTGGATCAATCAGATCCGTTTGGGTGATCTTCTATATGAAATCGGATGAAGCCGGTACAGTGCGATGCACCTGTTGAAAGACCCAAGTGGGTGTACCTAAGCTGAAAGAGCATAGGCAAAAATGTTCTCCCATTGTTTCAGGATGTCGGGGCGCTGGGATATAGTTCTAGCTGCGCAGGTTTGCAGAGCCTGCCGGACAAGTTTCGGGCTGTGGAACATGTGTTGTTCAGAATCTCAATGTTTGGCAGAGAGTTGTCAAAAAATTGCACGTCGTAACTCCGGCGTAATTTCCCGTAATTCCGGCGTAATTTCCCGTAACTCCGGCGTAATTTCCCGTACCTCCGGCGTATTTTTTTTTGGACAGTCTTCTGCAGGCTTTGATTGTGAACAGTTTTTCACAGAAAAGTTTTGACAGGAACCATGAGTTCTGCTACTACTTTATTGGGGGGCCGTCCTGAGGCAAGCTTTCATGAAACATTGAGAAGCATAAGAATCATGGAGAGCAGCCCACTTTGTAAAAAAACACTTTAGAGACACGGTTGCAGAGAAAGAGGGGTTCCTTGCCACGTACTCCTTGGTTTTTTCTTGGAAGTCTTTGCTTGGGCACAAGTTGCTTATATTGTGTGATGGTTTTGCTCTTAGGCCATTCGCAAGATGGGCGAGGGCAATGGGAACGGGAAGGTTCGAGTGCGCTCCAGAAAAACTACTCGCGGCGCAAAGGCAGTTTCCTTGTGTATGATCCAACCTTTTATCATCTCTGTTTTTCAGAATCTTGGATCCGGATGTTTTTTCAGGTCTCCGGCGTCTTTTTCGGAATCCGGCGGAAAATTTTGCCGGATTGAGGTCCGGCACCTTTTTTCCGCCCAAAGGAGGATCCAGGTATAGCTTCTACAATTTTAGGTCTCGGTACTCAACTTAATTTATATTCCAGAGGTGCTACCACATAGGACATAGGACCTTATCTAAGGTTGGATGTATGCGGGATGCATATTGATGTGGGCCTATCGGCCGAGCGTGACTCCTATAGAGACATGACATCCCAACCAAATACCCAAAACCTCTCTCCATGCCCATTCTTTGTTGTTTGTACATGTTTGTTTTTTGGGGGGGAGGCTTCGTGGGGACACCGGATTCACAGGTTTCTGCAACTTGGCGAAGCCGTTTCCAGATGTTCACCGATGCTTTTCGGTCGATTCTGTGAGGCCCTTGGGCCATGATCGACCTCCAGGCGGCTGCTCTGGTGGGTGCTGGGGTCTTCTTCTTCGGTAGTCTGGTGCCGTCCCAGGAAGCTCATGAAGATGCGCTGGAGACGCAGTGAGAGAAGAAAAGGTCCGCCGCAGGAGCGGACGGAGTCGACCTGGAGCGGATGGGGTAGTTGTTGGACCGGCCGGGGAAGTTCTTGGACCTCCTCAGGTTATGCTCTTGGAGCTGCCAGCGCCGTGGTGTGGCAAAGCCTCTATGGATATCAGACTCTTGGAGCTGGATTTCGACGTGCGGCGATGCCGCGAGAGAGTGCAACAGGCATCTCCGCCCTTGAACCTGTACCTGGACCCTCCTGTCCGGGTGTCCTGGCTGGACTACCCCAGCCCCAACCGGCCTAGGCTTCCAGACAGGGCAATCCATGTTGACCGCCTTCTGACTTCGTGTGGACGTGAAGAAACCCGGTGGACGTCGCCAGTCCGTGCAGTCCGTGCGTTTTGGTGAACCATGGATCCAATATATCACAGAGCCCCAGCACCTCTTGACGAGCATGGATTGGTCAGAAAAACGCATGTTTTTACGCATACTGCTCGTGATTTGGCCATTGCATTCCGAGCATGCTGGTCCAGGTGTCACTAATAGATGCATGATGCTACATGTGGTACTTTTTTGGGGTACGCAAAGGCACAGCGGGGCAATCCAACGAAGTCCAGGTCGAACTCTTCATCGCAGAGCCGTTTTGGTCGCGTGCTGCCTCGCTTCCGGCGTCCAATAACCCACAGAGCTGGAATGTCGAGATCCCCACCTGGTGAGATCCGTCGTAGCTGGAATGTCGTACTGTGTACATCCGTGTGCATATTGTTCATGAATATTGTGAAGATAAAGTTATACTATCTAATCATGCTATATATAATATTATACGTGCACATGTGTGTGTAGGCG
Organism: Durusdinium trenchii; assembly: GCA_963970005.1. NCBI lineage: Eukaryota > Dinophyceae > Suessiales > Symbiodiniaceae > Durusdinium > Durusdinium trenchii. Next base: position 155,822 of record CAXAMN010025695.1, read on the forward strand.
CAACCAGAACATCGTCATGTTCTTCCAACCACAATATGGCTCCAAAACGAATCTGAAGAGGGTAGGTTTTACAAGGCTGAGGGTCCGGCTGAGGGTCCTTCCTCACTTGACTCCATTGCTGCTGCGGAGCCTTCAAGGGGCCACCGTGCTCGCTGGAGGGCTGTGACCCGGCGGAAGACCGGGTGGTTTTGGGCGATGGCGGCGGCCACCCGGGGTGGGTCAGATGCCACTGAGGTCATCCACTTTCGGCATTCTAGCGAGTAGACTGGTGGACTTGTGTTGTCGTAGAAATAAATGTCGTCAACCATTTTTGCACATGTGTTCATCCTTTCTCCTTGGAATTTGGTACTCTTTTTGAAGTACCACAGCTGCTCAGACCTTGGAATTTGGGACTGTGGTGAAGTACCGCCTTGCGGTTCCATAGGCCGACCCTCTTGAGTCACATGGGCCACGGTTCCAGGGTCTTAGTGGAGTGAATCGCCCAAACCCGCATGGGCCATGCGCATAGGTGGATGCGCATACGAAGTAAGGACTTGGTGGCTTGCTAGGTGGATGGAACCCCAATTTTCAGATGATCCTGACTCTCCAAGCAGGTGCAACAGAACATGGTGGGCCTGCAAGTTTGCGTTCTGTGATGCTCTAGATTCATTGGAGAAAGGGATGAGAATTGGAGAATGTCCATGAGGATTTGTAAGAACGTTTGCAATTTTTGTCTCTTGCATCCTCAGTCTTGCCATTCTTACACCATTTGCCAAAGAATAACCCCAGGAAACAGATGGACACAGGACAAACGGCAAACACGACATGCAGCTGATACCTTTGGATGCCGGAGCAGCACTGTCCGCTTCGATGAGGTTTGCCGTGAAGGTCCTGTCAGATGTGGCGAAAGATCACCGGAGAGAGTAGATGCTTCTGTGTCCAGCGAGCCGCCGTCCAATCCGGAAAACGAGGCCCCCGGAAAACAAGACGCTCAGTTGCCTGTTCGATGTTCTGGAATTGCACAGCCGATGGGCTGCATGAGTGGGTTTCACCCTGAATGGCTGCCGATGCTATGGCCACGTTTCGATGGAGGTCGTTCGATCACCAAACCAGCCGTGATGGGGAGACAGAGTGAGAGAGAGAGATATATATATATATAGAGGAAAAGGAGAAGGGTGGCATTCGCAGAAAGAGCCTTGCATGATTCTATGCCTATGCCTTGCAAGTTTCCTTGCCCTTCGTCCGCAGGCGGCTGGAGCATCAACCCAGAGCGGCCAAAAAAGTGTTGATGCCGTGTGTTGGAGACGGGCTGCCATACGTCATCATGACTTCGACGAATCGGTTTTGGGGGAAGATCGAGGACTTCGTCGTAGCGAACTGACAAGGTGGAGATAGAAGATTGCAGATGTTCGGATTCCACCGTTGCATTCCGTTGCGTATTTGCTCATCTTTTGGGTTACAACGTTGTGCTTGGGTCCTCTCAGAGCACGACCACCTCCGCCACACGACCCCTTCGGCGGAACAGCCAGCGGCCGAGGCCCCACGGCGACTGGTATGGGGTGCTGGCGCTCAGAAGGGATTTGGGCGTCGTCTCTGGAGCGCAGCTGAGTTCTTCAGCCCGGTTCCACTGCTTTCCACTGTTCATCGCTCAGGCTTCTCAGCTCCTTCAACGCTGAGGTGGGGATGCGGAGGGTTGATGCTTTCAGGATGCTTTGGTGCCCACATCGAGGCGCCTGCACCACCGGAGTCTCCGTGTGGAGCGCACCGTCGCGCGCGCGCGCGACCGCGCGACCGCGCGGAGAGTTGCCAGGGCAAAGGCGTGGAGTCTGAGAGTCTTGGTGTGGAGCCCTGGCACGGGGGCGGGCCCCTGGGACGAAAGCGAGGCGTCCAAGAAGGACAGTGAGGCGATTTCAGGGTTGAGAGGTGATCTCAGGATAATCATGTATCCGATGTATCACCAGCTATCCATGTTCTTGGGAAAGCCATCCTGGATACAATTATTGTGGCTTGACCCCAACAGAAGCGAAGTGCTTTCCCTTTTTGCACGGAGTCAGGTGCGACAAAGTCAGCTGGGCCAGCAGAATATGTGCCAGCCGGAGCCTGAAACGACGCCGACGGTGGACCAAGTAGTCACGGCAGTGCTTCGATCGTCGATCTGAGAGGGGGAGCTATGTTGACTCTGTCAAGGCGCTTTGGAGTGTAGACATCTCCTACTCTTTTTTTCCCACTTTTTTCTACAGTGGCCATCCTAATCTACTTTTGGACACTCGTGAGCTATATTGTATGTGATTGTCTAGGTGCAGTTTATATATCATCATTTGTTTATTGACCTGCATGGGCGGCCACATGTGGGTATATGATGAGACTCTGGCTCACTTCGGGATATGGAAAGGTGACACAACACTACCACTATCGAGTCTATAGTCATCTATACTCCCTGTTCATTTTCTATGGCGGACATTGGCAATAAGTACACACAAATCAACCAAAGAAGGGCCGCTCATCATCCGCAACAGGAAAAGCTACTTATGATATTAGTTGAACCGTTTCGCCTTCATGCAGGCAATCATGAGATTCAGGGATTCTGTCCCTGAACCGAATGTGAACATTCCATGCAAGCAACTTGTTTCATTGAATGAGTTTTCTGAGCTCAAAAGGTTTTCCACCAGCCTCCGACCTTCCATCCTCACTGGCCGAGGCGCTTGGAGATGAGCCGGAGCTCAAGAAGGTCCGGGGCCCTGGAGAACTGAGGCCTTCGGAAGGCTCGGAGTCCCAGCCGATGAGTCGGCTCGCTGGTCACCGTGAATCGAATCACTTGATGGCAAACATTTTTTTGTTGGTTTCTTTTTTCTGAAGAGCCGGGGAGTTGATTTCTGAAGAGCCGAGGAGTTGATTTCTGAAGTGCCAAACCATTTTTCCTGATTTTTCCTCTGATTCAACAGTGGCAGCATCCCGATAGATAGATTCCGCCCTTGACCATGGTGCTGAGGCGGAATGGGTGGGTGACCATGGAACTAAAGTCAATACGGACAAGTGAGTTGTTTTTTTTTCCAGGAACTGTTGTGAGTTGAGATCTCCTTGTCGTCCTTGTGATCGCATTGGAGTTACAAGTTAAACCTGCTTCGAATCACACTGGAACTCCATCATTATGGCTGAAGTGTGTGGTTAGAAGAGGGGTACAACCAGTGACATGAATAGGTCCAAGATGGTCAGGGTCCCTCAAGATGTCAGCTTCAACAATCACAGCGCGACCAGATTTGTTGAGAACAGGACGCGGCTCGCTGGGGCTCACTAAAATGGAAGTGGATGGCAGGTCCCTTTGGAAGACTGCTATGCTGAATGCTATATGAAAAGAATTGTAGAATGTGTTCCACTTCTATGTTTTAGTGGGTCCCGTGTAGTCCGTGTAGTGTTCTTGTTTGCCATAGTCAATAATAAAAGCCATTTGGCCTTCGCCCTGACAATTCATGTGGCTAGGCAGGGTCCTGCCAGAGCTTGGACGGCCCGGATCCTGCTGCGTTGCAAGAGGCCGGCGGATTGTGGGTGACTCCTTCCATCCCAAGACAGGTGAAGATCGTATGCAATACATTTCAGTATGCATGTCTCGAAACCTGGTGAAGAGTGTCCAAGGCAACCCCCACTTGGAAGGTGCACTTTGTCCTTTGTAGCTCTGGGCCCCTCACCGTGAATGAAGCTTGTGAACCAGCATCCATGTCCATGCACGGGCACTTATGTATGCACGGGCACTTATGTAAGACACCTCAACGGTGTGAATGGTGCACGCTGTGGCAGAGTTCGGCTTCCCAGCATGTGTGGCTTCGCAACTTGCGGACCATCCCGTGGGCCCCCCCCGTCACAGGAGCGGTCGTGGCGACCCCCACGTTTGCCGTTCTTTGGGGTTTGATCGAAGACTCACGACGTGGTCCATGCGTCGCTGCTCCCAACCCAAGCTGCCAATAGACTCAGACTAGCTGCGGGTGCAGCTGAACTGATGTAGAGGACCATAGGTCCATAATATGCGTCCCAGATGTACCTATGATGGCCTACCACGTCAGGAGATGGAGCTCATGTGGAAAAAGTGTCTCACTCAGTTGGCCCACGACAGACTTCCGGGGACTCTGGGGCCCAGGTGCTACGAGAGTGTGGTTTACTTTGCGTGAGGCATGCATGCAATGAGTTCAGGTAGAGGATGGATCATGCAGTGGTGGTTTACATACATCCTGGATCGGGCCTGGTGGCTACGCAACTTGTTCGAAACTTGTGCCTGGTGGTCACCTTGGATGCCCTCCATCCCAAGTGTTTTTTTGAATCCACCATCCCTTGGTGAGGCTGTTGGCCAAGCGGCAGGGTGCCAGTGCCAACATGGGCGCCCTCTTCAAGGCTCGACAACTCAAGGCACCAGCCGCGGTGGCAACCGCTTCGGCACTCAGGGAATGTGGTCGCACGAGATTTGAAATTCATGGAAGTTCTGGTAGTTTTTAAGGATGTTCTTTGTGTTGTGTTAGTGGCCTGATGAATTGGTCAATTCAATATTGTTTAGTGATAGTGGCGTTTTTTCAAGCTAGTTTGGATTCTGGACGTGGGACCAACCCTCGTGAGGGAACGCACCCAGTCTTTCCAATGTTATCCACTTGGTACGGTAGGCTATTCATATAATTGGTCGCCTTCGGCTACAAGTTGATAGAATTTTTGACGATAGATATTTCACCTCCAGCTTGAGGCTCTCATTTGGTGATGGACAGGTGCTTTTTTTTCCTCTTGCCAGGGGCCAGGGTGACTAGTTTGACCCATTGATTCATGATAATTAAGTCACACATGCGAAAGCGTCGGCAGACGCGGTGAATGAAGCTTCGTCCGACACAGGATGACGTGGATGAAGCAGCGAAGACCACCAGTGAGACACAGCAGAAGAAGGTGGAGACGGGCTTTGCTGCCGGTTTCCTGGTGTGAGGAGATGCCTTCCGCTAGGAGATACGAGGTTTCAGTGGTGTGTGACCATCCACTATGGACCCAAATGAGGCAACATCCATGGACACATGGTTGATGAATCAATGAAGGAAATCCTGCACCACTTTCTACGCGTTTCTCTTCCTCCCCCCCGTGCTCCCCCTCTAATATCCTGGTGTTGCTTAAGATGTGTTTCCCCATGTGTGAATCCCGTTCCCTTAGGGAACATTTTTCCCGGTAGCCAATCCAAGACATTGGGCCCACTCTTAGTGTCCGAAATCCTGCACCACCTTCTGGGACATTGCATGTGGGGGGCACGAGGCTTGCAACAGCCACATTGTGAGGTGATGCAGGACTTCGTCCATCAACAGTAGTTTAGTGCTTGGGGTTTATAGATGTCTATATGAAAACATGTTCGGCATTTTGCCATCAGCCAGTTCCGCAAGACTGTTTACTTTTTGAACGATGTGCCTTTCCCGAATGAGCAGTGTCCCCTCCTCTCAGCTTAGCTGGGAGGTTCTGAACTAGAATCAAACTGGACTTCAAACAAAAGGGACTTCAGCTGTACCTGCTGGACCTGTTCTTTGCAAGGCAGTGCTACGAGACCTCTCCTTTACAGTGGTTTCAGAGTAGATGGCACAGACCCCATGATCTCCTTTGGATGGGGATCCATATAAACCACCCCTTGGGGTCTGTGCCATCTACTCTCAATTCACTATAGTAGTATTGAGGGTGGTGACTGGTGTCTCTTGGCGCGACGCTGAGCTGTTCCGCAGGCTTTAGCTGCCAGCAAGGCGGGTGATCCTCAGAACGGGATGAACCAAAGGGTAGCCGCCATGAACCAAAGTCATACTGTAGGCACTGTAGGGGTGGCTATTTGTCAGGTTCCACTTTTGTCATGTTTCCATATGTTTCCCACGTGATGCAACTGGAACCTGGTTTCCTTTGAACGCATGGTGAAATCATCTACGAAAGACTACTCAGAACGAGCAGTCGTCGGATGGACGAGTTTAGCTCGGTGAGATGCACGAGCTCACGAGGTTGGCTCAACGGTTTGCTAGTCATCCATGGGTCGTCATGGGATGGATCCGTTGTCCAGTAGTACTGCGGTGTTTCTCATTCATTAGCCCCCGAGGCATGCGGCATATGGAAGATGTGTTCAGCTTTCTGACTGAAGCACCCGCACTTGGCAAGTCTTTGCTTCAACACTTGCTAAGGAATATAGCATGGACGTGGCTTCAAATTTCCGTTCTTTTTAAACCAGGGCTGAGCATGAGCGACAGAACCCCCCTGTTGTGTTGAAAGTAGGGTTTGAATTCGAGCACAAAAGATCCCCACAATCCTCCAAATCCCGTGCAGCCCATATTATGTTGCATTAGATTCACAAGCTAGCTCTGAATGTCCACAAGAGTACCACAATAGCATTTCGACATCCCATGTCCTCTTTCGTTTGCACCGCAGAAGACAAACCACACCACGCACCGAGGTGGCCAGCCGGGTGCATTCCATCGAGGAGCCGTGTGTGTGTGTGTTTGGCGCACGAAAGGTGTTTTGTGAAAGGCCGCAAAGGCCCAGTAAGATCAGTAAGCTTCGAACGTCGTTCATTAGGATCAGCACATGTTTTGAGAAAGGCCTGCAACCTAAACTCTCATCACCTACTGGTACTGGTAATGGGACATATCCCAACATGGCACAGTATGGCACCCCGAAAGAGGCCAGTCATGAGTAGACACAGCAACCGGTGTGATCAACACTGTTTTGGGATGGAATTCAATGGTCTAAAAGAAGTGCACCCCTATGCACCCCTTCTCAAAATAGTTTCGACAGCTGTTTCTACTCACTTGCATTGAACGCCACATCAGGAGACGGTCAATGATCAACGAACCTGTTGATTCTTTGAACTACACATGTAGCCCCCACGGCATAGAGAGACAGATAGTTGAACAAGCGTTTTTGGTTACAATTTGCAGCGGCATCTTAAGTGTGCCAACCGTCTTGATGCCAACAGCTTCCCAGTCGCTCCATCTATGTGCTCACAAATGCTCACAACCAGTGAAGAAACACCGATGTTGGATGTTTTCTTTTTTTTTGGGGGGGGTTCCGGGGTAGTCTATTTTCTGCACGGAGATTTGATCTTAGAATCTGGATGAATCGCTGAGGGGACATTCGGCTTGTGGCTTGCTCCCTACCTGCCGACCGGCCCTTACTCCATGAAGTGGTCGTGACCAGGGTGTTTGCATGACCGTCGGGTGACCGTTGGTGGCAGGATGCTTGCCATGTCCTCGAAAAGAAGGCTGGCATGGTCTCAGGTTGAGGCTGAGCCTCCCAAACCGGAACCACACAGCATGAGACAATCAGAAGAAAGGGTGTTGGATTCAACATTTGGTTTGAGTTTGTGCAAGCTTGACTCTTAACGCACACAGAGGTTGGATGAACAATTGTCTCAAGCTTCACCGTGGTTTTGAAAATGTTTGAAACGGGAGGATGTTCAGGTACCTCAAAACCATCGGCAGTGTGAACAGTATTCAGGTGGCAAGTTTTGCTGCAGCCAGCAGCATGAGTCACACTCATGTTGGCCGCAACTGTTGGCGAAACATCGATCGATCTACCCTTTGACTCACTAACATGAAGTGGACAACCACCTGTTTGTAGAGGAGAATATAGGCATCCCACAGACCATGCCATCCACTTCCATGTGATGTTTTCGTCGGAGTGTGCCTCAATGTTTCCTGACGTCTTCTTCTGAGTATGGATGCCACATCCATGCTGCGCCATGCCATCATATGCCATCCGATGGATCCTCCACTCCCATGCATGGTGGCCATGAAATGGGGGGAGACGAACCATCCACCTGAATGGATTTATATATCATGATTTATGGCTGCTTTGTCCATTCTTATCCTGTTTTTTTCCAGGATGTACTTCTAGAGACATCCCAAAAGAATCCCAAAGATCCATGAGTTCTTTGTTAGGTGTCTGAATTTCATCATGTTTCATCCACCGTCTCCGTCTCCGTGGCGCGAAGCCACGGTCCCAGGCGCTGAAGAACATTGGCGTCTCTGCCTTGTGGAGGCGGCGGACGACGCGGCGGATTCTCGGGTTGGATCACATGGCGAAACTGCCCCAGTCGACCTACAAAGAGGATCAAAGAGGTGCAAGAGAAAAGCGATGGTGGAAGAATCCAGAAATTTAAAACGACTTATAGGTAAAAGAATCTACCAGCAACTGTTGTTGTTGGAAGATGTTGGAAGTTCCAACCAATTATATACCTATGGCAGATCAGCCTGCCTTAATTCCGATAAAGGTGTCGTGCTAATGTGGGTGCCAGCTGGACATTTGGAACCAATATGAGAGCTGTTCAAAGTTGCAACTCAGAAAAAAGTGAGGATGACATTTGCAGAAATGCTTAGTCGCCTCATTCCCTAGTAAGGCCATTATTTCCAGCTGACCTATAGAAGGTAGACAATGGATGACAATATGTTTCAAAAGAGAAAGCAAGATAGTGTATTGCATATTTGCTTGCCTCTCAAAATTTGAGACCTCACTTCGATCGGTTGACTGTGCGGCTTTTCCCGACCGGACAGAAGAATCGAGGACCAAACATACTAAAGCCATCTAAAACCCATTGGTTCGGCTCATGTTCCCCAGGGTTCACAGTTTCTTTTTTTTGATTTTGATAGGTGGCCAAGCTGCAAAACCATGCAAAATCCATCGCTTCGGGGCAAGCAATTGGGCAGTTGATGAATAACACCTCGATGTGATGCGTTTTTTGTTTGTAAAATCCAAATGAGTGTAAACAAACAATGGAGTCTCTTGATTCATATTCCCCAAGTTATTCCCCATTATTCCGTCTACATCTTATAATATGTCCACCTGACATCCACCGTGGACATCTCCACCGACGGCTCCATTCTTCCGAGGCGTGGTGACTTGGCCGTGCGGACCGGAGGTCAGGGCTTGTGCGAGATCCTGGTGAACACTAAAAGCACGGGGTCCTGGGAGCGGTCGAGTGGATGGGATGAGTATGTAGTGATGGTGCGCTTTCTTTTTGTGTGTGTGATTTTTCAAGATCAGGTGCTTTTCTATTTTACCTATGGTAAATCCCCTTCCGGCTCTTTAAGCAAATCCAAGCATGTGGCAGTGGGTGATTGACCCTGTGATGACCATGCAGTACCCCTCGAAACCATGTTCACCATGTTTGGTAGTCTCTTCTGTTCATTGTGAGTGGTCAACCAAGGTCCTTCGTATATGTGTGTGTGCAGTACAATATGTCCATTGGACCCCGGATAGGCAAACGTCCAAGCCATTGAGATTGGGTGCTTGATACTCCAAAACAGAGCTGGCTCAAGTGCTAGGCTATAGATTCCAAAGTTGTTTGTTTTTGTCACGTACCAAAACTTCAAACACATAAAGAAAAGCTAAACAATATCATATATACATATATATAAGTATAGGTGTGTATATATATATATACAATACATCGATATGGGCACCACATCATCGATGATTCTCTTGTTGTCACGCGAGAAAAGAACAACCTACGAAGCTCGGAGCAGGGTGGTGTCCGAGCTGAGGTGAGATGGAGGTCCGGATGTGCATTTCCGGTGCTTCATTGACCTTGGAGCGCAACCAGCTGGTCCCGCAGGGTGCCGAGACTGGAGGATAGAAACAGATCCATACCGATCATCCATCCTGGGAAAAAACATAGGATGGTCTTTTGGTGTTTTCTCTTTGGCAGCGCGCGCTGGCAATGAACGAGCATGTAGCTTTGGATGGTGAACATTATGTAGATTTTGAGATGTTCAGTGTTCTGGCTGCACTTTGTGTTCATGGGTTATCGCATGTTCTCACGGGCTTAAGCTGCTTTGAGAAATTCAGGACGCCCCGACCGCCTCCCAAATAAGCAGGTGTTCTCTACATTTCTCTATTTCAGTGATTTGCAGTGATAGGTACCCTTTGTGGAGAAAACATGGGGCTCCCATGAAGCTAGGGTACTCAAGCTACATTTGATGGAAATTGTCCATAGTACAGTTGTAGATCTATATAACATGTTCCATGTCTCACATGCATATTTGCATATACCAGGTGCTTCCAACGGGTCACCAATGGACAACTCAATGGACAACCCTACCCTACCTATAGGTCTCCATTGGGCACCCATTGGAAGTGCTAGGTATATATATATATACACACATCTGTTTGTGTGTGTGTGTTAGTTGGTTCTCTTCGAATCCTAGAACTTCCACTCGGCATGACACCTCTGACTGGCGGCTCAGGTTGGCGCGCAAGGAAATGGAGGATTTTCGGAAGCTTTTGTCCGAGCACGGGGGCCTTGGAACGGGTCGGGTCATGGGTCGGATGTTGGATGGACGGAGGTGCTTCGGAAGCAAGTCCTGGGTGGTTTTCATGCGTTTTTTCGGCTGAGGGCGAGGGACTGGAGAAGAGAGATCGAAATCCCATGCGGAGTGGCCATGCTGAGGGGTCCCCATGTTTTGACCCACTGCCAGAATGCCTATGGCCTAGAATAGGTTTACCCGGTCGGGTGATCACTTCTAGGATAGAACGAACTGTGAGGCGTGAGGGCAGCTAGCTCCGGCCTATCTGAGGATGGAAGCAGCTAAAGCCGAGGAAGCACGTCGGAGACCCAGCGTCTCTGCAAGTCACGAAACGATTTCACTAGCGGGGTATCACTCGGCCTCCCCCAACACTGGCACAAATGTTCAGAAAAGCAGAATCACATCATGCTGATGTCATTGCTTGGAAGAGTGGCACAAGATTTTACAAGCAAGAGTGTGTGGAATGTCAACATGTTGGCCCTTCTATGGAAGGCCTTTGCTTGAAGAGTTAAATGATCAGACCCCTTCTGGATCAACCAGGCGTCTATAAGATGCTCATGGCATGAGAGGTAAGGAGAAACTGTTTGGGCTTGCAGGTTTGGCGGATGCTGTCACCCAATGCTCCGATCAACTTCGCCAGAAGTGGCCCGGCAGTGTCCTGTACCATTCCTCATACTTCCTTGCGTCCTTGCTCCTAGTAGCGATGCCAGGAGCCCCTAGTAGCGTCCTCGCTCCTAGTAGTAAGGCCAGGAGCCCCTAGTAGCGTCGCTTTCGATCGTGTGAAGAGAGCAGAGCAGAGGGCCGAAGTTGAAGCCTCGTCAGAGAGTTCTTCTTTGGTCAATGGGGGCGGGCTCGACCTGGGAGAGTCGATACAGGGAGAATGGGACGGGTCTAAATGGAAAGTGCTTAGACATTTTCGGGACCGTGTTTTCTGTACAGTCCAGAAGGGGTGAAGGGGTGTGACAGTGGGTGTGACTATGATTGACTATGTGTGACTTGTCGGGTTTCAAAGCCGCCGATGTCAAGGGGATGCCCCTGTGTTTTTAACCAAAACTCCTTCAGAAAGACAAGTCACACCCCAGAAAAGTGGAACTTTCTTGACCGCCATGGATTAGGAGAGATGCATGGATTGGAGATGATTGGAGGTTCCCGGTCGATGAGTCGATGAGAAGCCACGGCTCCGAGGCACGAGAAGCTGGTGGAGCAGATCGAGTTGGAACTCGAGGAGCGAAGAAGTGGGATCCACGACCCGCCCGACCAGTCGGGTGGACCTGCACCCTGGAGCGTCACTGAGAAGAGATGTCTTGTATGAATAGAGTGACAGGCGTGGGGGAGGCGCTTAACACAAGATACACTCCCTGAACTCATCATGGAGGTGGAACATAGGCCAGAGGAAGACATGTTTCTCGACAAGCAGGTGGTTATATGACTTTTGAGAGCATGTTGCTTCGTAGTTCTGGAATTTGGCTTGGGCCGGTCGCTTGGTTTAGAAGGTGGGAGATTGACGTACTCCGGCTCCTCCGGCATGGTGTCAAGAATTGTTGAATCCTTGAAGATGGATGGATGGATGGATGGATGGATCGATAGAGAGATTGACAGACACTGGAAGAGGACTTTGCCCCTGAAATCTCCGATGTCAATCCATCATCCTGCAAAACTTCCAAACAGGCAGGAGAATTGGAAGGAGCAGCCTTAATCTGGCTTCGGCTCGCTGTGGAGCTGCGCGCTCTTTGTTCCACACCGCAATTACCGGTGTAGACATGCGGGGGTTGTTGGCAGTGCCTCAAGTTCGTGGCACCCCATGGCATCCCTAAAGACCTCCAGCCACACACCAAAGGGCATTTCGGAGAACCTGTTCTGTTTCCTTTGGGGGGGGCCATGGCGGAAGCCACATGAACCCACCTTCACCTTTTGTTGATTCAGTTTACTCCAAACCCGCGCTTAATCCAAACGCTGGCCGAGGGGCAGAGCCAAGGTGTGCTGCTTGCATGGCTTCTTGGTCATTGGCTTCAGCGAATTCATTTGTAACGAGTCTTTTTGGTCGACCATGGCAACGCCGACACTCACGCCGACAAGTCGCAAATGTAGGATAGATAAGGGTGATGATGGGTGATGTTCACCACGGTTGTGGAAGACAATCTTGGATGTTCCCCGCCATGGTGAGAAGAGAGGCTAGAAGCAAGTGAGTCAATGATCGAACGCATAGGTGAGTGGCTCTCAAGTCACCAGTCACGAGCAGTGTAAAGACCATCTGGTGTGACAGATGTCATTTCAGCAAGCCCCAAGGTAGACTCGCCTCCAAGTCCTTGCAGGGAACCCCTCCCAATGAACAAGAAGCTATTAGGAACAAGTGCATCGCTTCTAGTAACAAGTGCCTTACTAGTAGTAACAAGAAGCTACTAGGAACAAGTGCCACGCTAGTAGTAACAGGTGCCTTAGTAGTAGGTAACCCTCACTGCTTTGCACGGACCTTTGAACCCTCGCCATGTCCCTTTCGGTGGAGTTTCCCTGTGCACCGCCCCCGCCGACGGCAGCGGTGCAACGGCAGCGCCGGAAGCAGCGACTTGATTGGAGTTTGGCACCACCGTGACGGTAGACACTTGTAAGAGGGTTTGTCCCCCTGACCCGAACCCAGTGAGCGAATCTTATTCGTCACGAGTGAAAACCCCTTAGATCCTCCAAGCCGCGCCGTCGATCGCATCCGGTCGGGCCCTGCGACGCCCGTCGTGGTCGTTCTACGGTTTTCGACGCGTCGCTTCATAAAAGGCAAAGACCCATAGCTTTCTGTCTACAGGTGGGACATTGACCGTTGGCGGAGCAGATGCAAGTTTTGCCTTTTTGTCAATCCTTTCCACAGGTACTCGTCCAGCATCCATGAGGCCAGTGGAGAATGGGATGGTGGGAGGTGTGATAGACGAATGGCAATGTCTGGGGGCTTTCATGTCCGGTAAAATACAAGAGGGTATGCGGAGTGGTATATGCGGTTTAATGGGTCCCATTACCAGGCCGGTTGGTAGCAGACAGACACATCATGAGCTATGCATGTTTCGTGTTGTTCCAGAGTCACTTGCGATCTTTGGACAGGTTTCAACAATACTACTGGGTCAACTGGACTGCACCTCCTCACATGATCTCACATGCTGTCTCCCAAACCCACCTGTCGACAGTGTGTGCCAGAAGGCAGCAGAGCTACATGAACTTCACCGACATTTGCCAGAGTTGGTGGCGCCATGGAAGGAAGCATGCCTGCCCATGACAGCATCTTGGTTTGGTCAGACCACCTGAGCGCCAGATATTGGAAATGCCCTGGCCAGAGAAATGAAGAGATTCAACCGATTACCGCGTTGTGTTTTTTTCTTGGATTATCTTTTAAGGTTTTCAGATGTTTTTACTGTGGTTTCAGAATAGATGGCACAACCCCCCAAGATGTTCTTTAGATGGGGTCCATACAAGATGTTCTTTAGTTGGGGGATGGTCCCATCTACTCTCCTGACACGTTTATGAGGGCCAGAACGATGATTCTCTCATCAGCGATGATTCCCTCATCACGCTTCGCCATCCGGCCATCTGGAGTGAGAAAACCTGATCGTTGCCAGATGTTGCCAGAACATGCCAGAAGGCCGATGAGTCTTGCCATGTCATGGGTGGATGCCAGCCTACCCACAGGACCAGGTGTGTAGTGTGTAGCTCAAACAGGCCTCGAAGGTCCCGTTCTTCGTAGTCGAAACACCTGCGAAGGTCCTTTGTATGGGCCGCACCCAACTTGACCAGCGCTGTGTCTTGGCATCGGGTTGTTTTCAGAGAGGTGTGAGTTCACGGATGATGTGCCTACAGTGTCGGACGGTGATTCATCCTGGTAAATCCGTCGCAAATTGGTTGCAAGATTCAGGTTTGAGGGGAGTTCTGCTTTCTTCGAGGGCGGAGAAGCCTCTATTTTTCGACCTTCACAATCCGGTGGTCTATGCTCCAATGGATCACACTGTTGTGGTCTAATCTTGAAACCATGTATCACGTCACATCCTTTGGGAGCTTGATTGAAGAGTGAACTGGATCGTTGCAGTACGTTGCACCACTGCGCCAACCATTACCAAGCAGATTCGTTTTGTCATGATGCTTCAGTCATGTCTTGAGTGTTGAGGTCCAATTATGAACCCTCGTCATGCTCACGGCATCCGCGGTATTTTTGCAAGTTGGATGAAGGAGCTCATCGGAGATGGGCTCCTTGCCAGGTTTTGGATGAGGGCATCCGCGTTTGGGCGGGCAGAGAAAGATGCAACCCCCTTTGCAACACCGATCTTGATATATTATATATATATCTATACAGCTCAAATTCATACTGTACTGACTGCAATTGTTCAACATGGAACCTGAAAGCAATAATCTCAAGACTTAACTCTTTATTTGCTCGCTCCCCCACCCAACAACGGTTTCCTGCCATCCTGTAGACGGCATCCTTAGAGAGAGAGAGAGAGAGATACACACACACATATATATATATATATATGCACACTGTATATAGATAATGCACCCTACTAGGTTAGGTGTTCTCATATATGAATCTTCATGGCCGGTTTCGCGTGTGGGTGCCTGTGTGGGCTCATGGTGTGACAGTGACGGTGTAGGTCAATTACGAGATATGAATCGGATCTGACATGGAAAATGCCGACGTTGTTCTTGCATCCTGCTGCTATGTACGCCATTTGCAGGGATTTTGCTTTGGAAGGCCAGGGCCTGAGGATGTTTGAGGCAGGATATATATATATATATATTGTCAATGGACCGTCACGTGGCACAAGTGCATGTGGCATTGCTATCCAGTCTCACTTGCCCAACATCGCGTTCAGCATGTTTGCCCCCTGATATCAAACAACTCAGCCCCCCAAAGTAGCAATAGTCTTTAGATGTTTTTAGCTTTCATAGCTAAGGAGAAAACATCATCAAACCTTCGCACATGATCAACGCCTCGCCCCACCTTTGCTCCAAAACACCTGCCCGCGTAACATCTTAAGCCCTCTCAGGGCGCTGCTGGCGTTGGAGGCCTTCACTGCGGACCTTGGCTCCAGTGCCCCCAGCCGCTCCTTGGGTCGCTGGGACTCGGGCGGCGCCTCCTCGGCCTTGCAGGCGGCGGAAGCGGAAGGTGGAGGGATTCTGTAGCAGGTAGTTGTTGTTGTTGGAGGATTTGTAGCGGGGGTAGTACGTAGTAACTAGTAAAATAATCCAAATAGTAGAGTAGTATATGCATGGGGACTGATGTGTTGCTTCTATTGGAAGGTGGGATGGGAATGGGTTCCTAGCGAGACTTGGTTCATCATCCTGGACCGTACGTCGCAGAGATTCTGGACCGAGTCTTTGTTTGGCTGTGCTTTTGAGCTGTTGTTGCGAATCTGACCGTGTTTCCTGTTTTAGTGCGTTGGTTTTGATCGGGTCTTAACCATATGCCATATTGAAGCGCCAGCCGCTGGCCTGGTTCATCGAGTTTATTTTGCAACTGACCTGTTCTCAGCCAGAACACCTATTTTTTTGTTAAAATCGCTAATTTTTTTTTATGTAGATAAATTGGTTTCCTGTCTCCTTAGTCTCACTTTGGCACATTCCTGCAGGCTTTGGAGTCATTTGTGGGTGGTGTCTCCACGCCATCCTTCGTGGCAGTGAGACTGGAGTTCCGACCTCAGTGCTGCGTTGGTGCTGCGGGTTGGTCAGCGGGTTGGTCATAGTCACTATGAGGTTTGGTTGGCCAAGACAGACTGTTTGGTTTATCAGGATGTGCTCTGGGATTGGGGACGTGACCCAGAGTTATTTATATCAGCGCGGCTTCTGATATATCAAAGTAGATGGCTCAGACCCCATGATGTCCTTTAGATAGGGGTCCATATTAACCGCCCTTTGAGGTTTGTGCCATCTACTCTGTTTCTAATGCCACACGCTTACGGCGGTCCAGCATCACCTGATGTCTTTTCAGAGCGCCGAGCTCGTCCAGGTTACAGAGCCACTGGGCTGGAGCCTGCTTTACCAATTCAGCTGCACGGCAGTGAAGGGTCATGGGGCGAGGGATTCTGAAGAGGACCACGTCGCAGGCATGATATATAATTAATCCAAAAATTAACTCAGTCACCTCAATGGAGTCAACACTCAGGCCCTATGGTTGGACTTGGGTGTGGACGAACTCTTGAATGAGAGAAGCCACGGGCTGCAATCAGTCGAGGCAGATCAGACCGGCGCCGATGCTCGTTTACAGGGGGGCCGACCCCCAGTCGATTCAGGATTGATTTCAGCAATGACTGCACAGTTGTGGCCAACCCAGTGGCTATAGCAATCAAGAATCTCGAGCAACTTACTTTAGCAGGAGCTCACCTCCAAACCATTTTGGCCGGACTTTCTTCAAGAGCCACGCCAGGACTTCTTGGCATCTCGGAGTCTGGGGAGTTGTTGCCAACTGTTGGAGCAGTTGCTGCCAGCGCTGCAGAGGCAGCAGGTCACCCTTTCAGCATTAGTTGTTTTGCAATGTGTTTCATGTTTGTTTTTTTCCACCCCTTTTGTTCACTTGGGAGGAGGGGAGTTCTTTCTGGATGTTTCCTTTGAAAATCTATGTCTATTGTGTCTCTATAATTACCTATAAGATTATTGAATTCCATGTTCTTATCGGATTTGGTATGGTTTGTTTGACTTGAAGGGTGGAAAATCCGTGAATGGAAAGCACGGATGGATGCGGCTCAAGGGACCACCATTTGGTCATGCCGGGGCCCATGGGGAGCCGATGTTCGCTGCAAGGTGATGAAGCTGGTGATTTGTGGGCCACCGGACGATCCAGCCGTAGGCGTTTTCCGCGCTCACGTACGTGCGAGAGGTTGTGTGGAGTACGGTTTTTGGCGTGACTGAGGTGCGACCCAAGGAACGTCCACGGGAAAATCAACGTGTCCGCCCAGATTCCCGGATGTTGTAGTCCTCATAGCCAGCTCTTAAGCCTCACAATGTGCCCTAGAGATGATAGCCGAGGCTGTCCAATCAGGCCCTCCGGCCCTCCGGTGTTTTTCGAAGATGCTTCTGATCCTGACCAACTACGTTGCTTGAGGCCCTTTGCTTCTGGCAACAGCTTTTCCCCTGTTCCTCGGGGATGGAACAGGCAAACGAAGAAACTGTCCCTATCAGGTTCTCAAGCAGCTTTAAGGCTCCAGCATTGTCGCTTCTTTGCCGCTGATTGCTAGCTTGAGGTGCGGCACGTGCACGGACAACTTCACTCCTGCGGGATGCGCCAGATGCCACACGCAGCCCCTTGGGATCGCTTTGTTCGGTGTTCCTCAACCGAGGTTTGGACCAACCATAGGCCCCGCACCTGCAATATGATGCAATATGTCAAGGCCCGCACCAAGGATTCCGCCACATTTTGTGAAGTAGAGGCATCCGGGGGGGTGATTTTTGGGACCACCCAGTGTCCAACCCGGTGACGCCTGGTACCCCCCACAGCGTGGGGCCAAGGTGTAGATCTTAGAGTCTTGGGCCCGTGAAACCACAGGTCTTGGCAAATTTGGGTGATCAACCGAACACCTTGGGAGTTCAACAACTTATGAGCATAACTTCATAACTTCTCTAGGACGGGTTCTTGTTTCAGATTGCATGTGGACATTCCAGATGTTTGTCCAATAGTTGAGACATGTTGAGACTACACAATAATCAGAGCTGCTACAGTAATACGGCATGCTTGCATGCTGAGAGCGATTCACCCAAGGATCCCTGATGTGTCGTTTGTAACCACCTAGGCGCCCCCAGAACAGCTTGTGAATAGAGGGTTTAGCATGGTTTAGCACTGACAGATGGAGAAACTATATAGCATGACAGCATGATACGTCATATTATCAAAATAACCAATCACGCCTATAGAGGCACAACGAGGCACACAGAATTTGATGGTTTACGTGTATGCGGATGCACAGGGCCAGCCCTGTGGCTTTCGATAGCACGTCGCTCCTTTGAGAGCGATCCCAGCAGCCAGGTCTTCAGCTCACCTCATTGACGTCTTCAGCGCAGGGAACTGCTTCAAATGCATTGGCGACGGCCTTCCAGGACGGAGGATTTGGACCAAGCCCAAGCCGTCAGGGAGGGTTTGCCTTGATCCACATCCACATCAATGCAGTCGGCGGCTCGATGTGACCGGCGGCTCGATGTGATCCCTCCACACACAGAGGCACACGAAATGGGATCCGTTAAGGTCGATCGAATGCATAAGTCAATTGGAGTGGAACACTGCGAATGCAGGAAGAAGGTCCTTACTCTGATGACTGGATGATGTCGCGATGTCAAATCTAGATCTGTTTGGCGGCGTCGACTAGGAGCTCCGCTCTTCAGATCAGACCACCAGCTTGTCGGAGTTCATTTCCGGTGAGGTGGAGCGATCCGATTGACGAGCGGAAAGTCTTGGGAAAGAGGCAGTTATTGGATTGATTTGCACTATATAGATGGTTATACAAAGTCATTTTTGAACCTATTGAAGTGGCTATCGGCTATCAGGTACCACTCTCCTACCACATGTTCTACAAACTCATTTCAAGCCTTGCGCTCATGATGCTTCAAATCTGGCTAGGACTTGGCTTCGGACAGTCGCCAATATGTTGCACATGCCTACCGCCTACCAAGCAAAACACCAAGAAACACACCATCTGAACAGTGGAGCGTTCAAAAACGCTACGGATCAACGGCTGCGCTGGCTGTGAGCCCTTTTGGGGTTCGGAATGCTTGACACCTTCCCACTCCCAGGTCCCACCCAGCGTTATGGGCCCTACGGTTGGGGCCACGAGGTGCGAATGACAGACTTCGGCTTTCCTGGTCATGTGCTTCCAACCTTGCCACAGCGATATCAGGCAGGGACTTGGGACGAATATCCCGTTCGGGCTCCACTCGTACCTCCTCGGAAGGCATGACTGGACCCTCTAAACCCACCCCAAACACCTTCTTAGAACGTACTTGGAGCCCTAGTGTATATTATAACAATACTATAACAATACTTTTCCCTGGAGCTTCCCCCTGGTCTTGGCCGTCAAACACTTGAGATTCGACCATAAAAGGGTATCCTTTGGTGCCGCTTGAGATCCGTACGGTTGAAGTCCGGAACTCTTGGCTGCAGACATGTGAGAGCGGGGTGCGAAACAATCTCGTGGCTCTTGTGTGGCCACATGGTACATATAGCTACACCCCCCGAAAACTAACATAGACCCTGACAATGGTAACCTGGAAGTCTACCAACCAGTGGTTTTCAGGGTCCATGTTAGTTTTCCGGAGTGTACACTCTAACTCACATTATCATGGAAGTGAACACCGCCATAATCAAGTGTGAGTGGGTGAGTGGCATGGCTTTCTGGCGGCACGTTTTTTTGCAGGACAATTATCTTCAGGAGTGGTCGAGCTTAGAATTGCCACCCAAAGGCGCTTTGGCTTTAGCTTCACATGGGACACCTTCCTTATTCAAGGGTGGAAGGACCAGCACATGTCCTAGAACATGCTAAAGCTACTGTAGCTAGGTTTCATTTAGATCGTACACACCTCGTCCTTTCAACGGCTCAGGCGTGCATCGGCCGCGTACACACCTCGTCACGGTCAGGTCACCAACCAGGACCGTGTGATGCTCCACTTGGCCGCCGAAAGCGCGTTGGACGCCTGTGAGGCGACCGCGACCGTGTCCAGTTGAGGGTGGATGTCTGCGCCACCGGTCTACCTTTGCGTTGGACTCTTCAGAACCCCCGCCTACTTGGATACTCAAACATACAACATATGGGGGAGTACATATTATACATGTATATAACCAAGAGTCTACCAGAAGGCATGGACGATGATTGACCAGATTTTGTTGAGTTGAAGGTCGCAACGAGAATCCTCTACATTCCGCCTTTCTAGAGTCGGCTCAAGGTCCACAAAAAGGGGCCTTTTTCGACGGCCTTTGATTGGCCACTTTTGGCCCAACAGTTCTCGCAATGCTGGAACTCTTACCAGAGCTTCGACGAAAACGCGAAGAGTTAACCCAGGGCTTGAAGACTTTGGGCGACGCCCTTGATGCTGGGCCTGAGCTGTGTTTGGGCCACATTTGTTACCAATCTCAGCAACCACCTTTTGTCCTCTCGTTTGGGAACATAACATGTAGCATTAGCTGTAGCTACTTTCCTGGACTGTCAATAGCTCTCCCCCAGGAGGAACGTGTTTGTGAAACGTGGTGAGAATCACTACAAGTCGGTTACTTACAATTGCTATGTTTGGAACTTGGAGGATCTTGGAGGGCTTCCATAGCTACAGCTACAGAATTGATGAGCTTTCCTTTCGCAACCGCAAACTTGGTTTGTCAGCTGATCACATGCGGCACATGTGGCACATGGTCGGTAGTTGGAGGAAGCGACCTTGCTAGTCATTTGCTTTGATATTTGTTGCCAGCGACCTTGCGAGCCCAGGATGATCTTCATACACTTGCCGAAGGTTTGGACGAGTTGATCAATGCGGGAGCGGATGCAGAAGCGGGGGGAAGCCCCCCCAACAAAAAAGACCGTGCTTCAGATGTGCAGCTTGGTAGCATTCGGTGGCTCAAACCCAAAAGCATCGAAAAAGCATTTTTCCGGGCAAAAGCACCCAGAAAAACGTCACATGGCGCGGGAAGAGATCCAGTCCCCACGAAACGTGGAGGCGAGAGCAAAACCCCGTGGAGCGGCTGTACGGCATCGCTGTCTATTTTTGTTTATATTTAGTTTTTCAACCTCTATCAAGTGTGGGAGTACTGAAAGATCTCGGCAAAGTTTGCACAAGTCGCTTGAGGAAACCAGAGGTTGATACTTAACCAATTGCCTTTCCAACCGCCATGCTCGCCTCTAGTTTTCAGATTATGTGTTCATAGGTGTTGTTTTTGTTTCGCGACCTAACCTCAGGACCTTCTTGCTGGTGGATGGTGTCCCAACCAAGCCCACGGAAGTGGACCCGGTCGCCTTGAATCGATCGAACCAGACGCAAATGCAAAAGCAGCAGATACAGATGCTGGACGAATGGCGTGAATCCTTCGTGGTCTCAGAGCAGGACGCCGTGGAATTGTACAACTCCCTCTACGTGGAAAACGTCTCGGGAAAGCACGTGTCAAAGAGAGTCTCGGATGATTCTCGTAGCTCAGTGATTTCACTGCAACAGTACCACCCCGTCTATTGGGGCACGTGTGCGGATAGCGTGGTCCATGCCTGGCAGGTTTTCACGTTGGTGATGATCATGTGTGACGTTTGGAGTGTCCCATTGACCTTAGCCTGGCCAGGGCACCAATTCCTGGGATTCTACCAGGAAGTTCGTCCTGTGCTGTGGGCCTTCGATATTCTCATGTCCCTTCTCCCATGTCTCGTTGAGCTGGGGGGAGTCAAAGTGTCACATCTTTGTGAAGCTGAAGCAGTACGCTCCAAGGCTGGGTCACCGGCTTCGGGTCTTTGGGTGAACGGAGTGCCTGGTCACCGCTCGGCCCAGCGTCCGATTTGGAGGGTTCGTAGCGGGTGAACCATGGGTCCCATGGCCAAGCAGCGCAACTAGCGGGCGCCCCTACACTTCCTTTGGACCATTAAAAAGGGCTGACCTGGTGTTGCAATCTAGATTGGTCCTTAAAAATGAACCAGGGACCAGGGCTATTGTTCCAACATGCTGACATGCCACCAAGCTGCGGCTGAGAGTTTGGACGAGACGTGCGTAATTAGCAGAAACAGAAAAGACAAATATGTCAGCTGCAGGTCAGCGGCAGACATTTGTTGGGTAGGCCAATGATGAGATGCAAAACATCAATCCAAGAGTCCCAGGGAGTTGTGTCTTCACTAGCTATTTTTTAGGAGCTACTAGTAGCTTTTTGTTGCTAGTAGTAAGGCCAGGAGCTACTAGTAGCTTCTTGTTACTAGTAGT
>CAXAMN010025695.1:185316-216400 GCA_963970005.1 Durusdinium trenchii
ATATACATGTATAAAATATTCAAACGAACACTAGTATGACAACTCCTAGACGCTGTTTTTGGATACCGGCTCAAAACAAGAAAGCTGAAACGCCTGTACGTAGTGCATACCGCTTTAAATATGCCCTGTCAAGACTCGACCTGGCTCCTGAAGTATGGCATTCCAACAAATGTTGATGAATTTCTCTCCGGACTTGGTGTACTTGGCGTCGTCGCCATAGAGTCCTATGACATTGGCCCCCCACCTTCCAGGGTGTTCTGGGTCCAGCCAACCGCGCCGTGTGGTTTCCCTCCAAAACTCCGCCAACCTTGCAGTGTCCACTTGTAGTTTCCCACTTTCCTTATTGGCGGAGCAAGTGGGACGTGTCCACAGGAGTTAGTTGACATGTGCCTACTGTAGTACTGCAAACAAGTTCAAAAAAAGATGACTATAGCATTACAAGATTCGAACAGATAATGGTACACTTCGTGTGGGAGCAATAGGGGAACTCGTTTCAAAATGATATCCCGACGGTTCTTTTGGCACCGTGCTGGCACTTCTATATAGAATGGAGGGACCGGAAGCCTCAACGTCCGATAAAGGTCCCGCTCAAGATTCCCTGGATGGCGTCCTCCCCCACCAAGCCGTGCTAGCTTTTGGGTGAGCTCCGACATCGAGCCCCCATGGGCCTGACCAGGATAAAATTAGTGAAAAGTCTTCTTGGCCTTAGACCAAAATCAATTGAAGGGGTGAAAGATTTCTTTATGCCCGGAGCCAGCCCTGGCCTTGGCTTCCCTCACCGAGGCAGCGGCACTTTGCTGAAGCTCCAAGCATGATGTCGCCTGGCAACACTAGCCGTGGATGGGCGCGGCGTGGGAGTGCGAGGTACAGTTATTTGCTTACAAAGATGGGTTGCTTTCAATAAACCCCTCAAGTTCAGGATGCCAGGGAGTGCTTCCAAGTGACGCCACGACCAAGTGAACAAAGAAGATGGTCTGCCAGGGAGTGATCACCTGCGGGCGGTCAGATATGAACAGGATCCCAAAGCTGTCTACACGCGAAAGCGCCAACGCATGCACATGGGTCTTTTCACCATCGCTTCACATCCACCATTCCCGCGCTATCCTGCACTGTATTGTGATCTGAAGCGATCAAACACTCAAGCGGCAGAAAGCAGAACACCAAAACTTACGAGCGCAAAAAGACAGTGTCTTTGAAGTTGCATTAAGTTTCCACTTGAGTGGCTCCCCATGACGCGCAGAAATCGCACAGGGTCTAAGGTGGACTCCTACAAAACCTTTGATGCCAGCACTTGGCCCTTTCAAAATCAGATAGGCGCCACAAACAATTTCGCAACAAAACAAGTCCAAGTAGGCCTAACCGGCACCCAATGCTCAACACCACTGCTTATGCAGCAGCCTTTGGCTTAGCAGCAGCCTTTGGCTTCGAAATGTGCTTGCGAACCTGTACAGAGGCTTTGCGGTAGGCTTCATTTGCCATCTCCAAAGCTTCACGGCTGGCCTTGAGATCCTTTCCATGTGCAAGATCAGATTCCACCTGCTCCTTTGCTTGCCTCATACTCACCGCTTCGGCTTGCATCTGGGTGACGAACGCGTCCGCGACAACTGAAGCCCTCAGCAAATTTGGAGATGCCAAATTGAATGGTGCAATATATGCCCACGTGAACTTGCGACTGAGTCCATCACACTCCCGACTGGGTCAATTTGAATGACCACTGGGACACCTCTAGCAAGTTCGCGTTGACCTTCACGATCGCCTCATATATGCACGCACACGCATATGATATGTAAACACAGCTGGTTAAAGCAAGAAAACGCATAATAAACACACAGAGACAACAGTTTTGGGCAAAGTACAGCGCGTGCAAGTTGGTCTTCTGTTTTCTCTTTCTTTGGCTTGTCTGGTATTGAGTCATCACGGTTGTCACCACGACCCCGACCCTTGCCCTTGCCGCCCTTGCCACTTTTGCCGCCCTTGCCACCGCCCTTCGAACCCTTCCCTGCAGGATCGGGCAGGGTAGCGCTTGGCTCTCCGGATGTCATCGATGACCCAGCCCCATCATATACATAATCTCCCTCTGCATCCCGGATGTGAGCGGCGCTTGTGCTGTGAACATGCTCGGATTGCTCAAAATCCTCGACCCACACATAATATAGCCTCATTTCCTTATAGCAAAAGCATCACGGTTTGATAGCCCAGCGTGTATATATATATATATCATAGCACGGCCGTAAGCAGTTGTGTGCAAACTAGGCTCTGCCACCCCAGGAAATTCAGGGTGATCCTTAAATGCACCAGCTGCGGTCTTTGTTGCGATCAGCTGGTCCACAAGAACTGTGTTCTGGTGGTATTTCTGCAGCAGGTCCTGAGTGTAGGCAAAAGGGGGGCCCGCAGATGTCAACCCCTGTAAGGGCATTTTTTGATAACTTTGCGCAAAACATCAAAACACCTACTGGCTAAGTTTCTGCCCGAGACAGCCACCCCCAACGGCCACCACGCGTTGTGTTGGTGGTGTTACTTTCGGTCAGCACGATACTGGAACTCATCCAGTCTTCGTTGCATTCCAAGTATTGCTTGAAGAGGGCTTTCATGGCCTGTCCAGTATGATCATTGGCGGCCTCTGCAAACTTCCTCAAGGAACGCGGGAAGTCAGTACAAAATCAAAATAGATAGTTTGTTGAGTCAAAACGTACTAAAGCTTTAGTTGTGTTTGATACCAACAACATGTCATGAACCCAATGCCAAAGTTCTTTGTCACCTCGGGCGGTGCCTTTTTTGAACGGACACTTCTGTAAAACCGCATGTATGTTGGTTTGTCCACCGCTGCTTGATCTCCTTCGATTCCGCCTGGGAGTGCTGCTGCTGTAGCGGGACTGGGGGATGCTTGTGGCGGTGTTGCTGTAGCAGGACTGGGGCCAGCTGTGGGTGCAGCAGGGCTGTGTGGCTGTGTTGCTGTAGCTGGACCAGGGGCTGCTTGTGGTGGTGTTGCTGTAGCAGGACTGCGTGCCGGTGGTGTTGCAAGACACTGTGCTGCAGACGCTCCCGGTGGTGTTGCTGTAGCAGGACTGTGTGCTGCAGACACTGCTGGTGGTGCGAAAGCGGGACTGTGTGCTGCAGATGCTTCCGGCTGCGTTCGTGTATGCATCGCTGTTTCTGTAGTACAGGTGTGTGCCACAGATGCTTCCGGTCGTGTTGCCGCAGTGTGTGCTGTGCATGGAGTGATTGCAGCTGCGCTGGGAATGTTGTCAGGTGCCGTCGTAGCCACTGCAGCAGCTTGTTCATCTCCCTGCGGCAGTGTTGTTTGCACCTGGCGTGCTTGTGGGGGGACCGGCGCTGGTGACAAGTCATCAGTGCTTTTCCGCCGCAAAATGCTCCAAAATGCTGCGGCGCCCTCGGCTGTGACAGGTCGGAACTCTGCTGCCTCCAAGTTTGGTGTTGCTGGAAGCGCCTTGGGTGGTGAGGGTGCTGCTGCAGAGTTAATGCTTGGGTCGCCAAGCTGGTTGTCTGGCCACTCCCTGCTTGTGGATTCAACAACCGTTTGGGCTGCAGAGATGCTCGCTTGCTTTGGTGCGCTGGTCACTTCTTCCCTGGTAGGGCTGGAAAGGTCTATTGTCACACTGACTGGTGCGTCTGCGATTGGTGCAGCTGGTGCTTCGGCTGGAATAGTGACAGCTAGCGGTGCAGCTGGTGTGGCTGATGCATGAAGCCCTAGTGAGTTTGACTCGTCAGAGATGTAACCCAACGTCGATGCCTGCACCGGTGTGGCCATGTTCTCTACCGGCCCACTTGCGCTTGGCAAAGGTGTGGCTGGATGGAGCACGGCTGAATCATCAGTGGTGTATGCCACTGTCGAGGCATGTGACAAAGGTTGGGTGTCGATCTGCGACGCTGACGTTTGCTCGGGTAGAGGCTGGCTATCAAACAAGGCTCTGGTCTGCTCGTCTAACCACATTTGAAATTCACACACATCCTCCACAGTGCCCCCCAAATTCTTGACATTCTTTGTCCTGTACCCAAGCGCTGAACAAAGCATGTGCCTTTACCCTCTCAACTTTTGACCGAAACTCAGTGTCATCCATTTTGTAAAGCCTGGCCAGGATGGCGTCTTCTCGGTCATTGACTTCCTTCGTATCCTCAATCTCCTTTGTTAAGATTTGAGGAACTGGGGCTGGTGGTAGTACCACGCCTGCTGGTGGGAGCTGACTCTCTAGTCGGGCCATGCTACTACTCCGCTTGATCCCGCTGAAGAAAGCTTTGACCCCATCAGCTGTCACTGGTTTGTATGTGATTGTTTGGTCCTGTTGGACATGCTCGGCCTGCGGCACCGGTTGCACGCTGTGCGGTGTAGGTCCGTGCTGAGGAGAAGCCTGTGCTCTCAGTACGCCAGGCTGCTGTGCTGTAGCTGTCACATCTGCCGTTGCCTCACATCGACACCAGTTAGAGATTGGGCCCATAGTAGTAGAACAATAAATAGTAGTAGTAGTAGAACTTGTGGTGGGCCCCGGCATAGTCAAAGTTTCTCGGTGTACAGGGCCAAAAGAAAACGTGAATTTCCCATTATATATATATATATTGTACAACTGGCTCATGTCAGTGATCGTGTGAATCCTCCATATGGGTTCCAAGGTTTTGCTCAAGTCACCTTTTCTGGCATAGACATAGAGTGCGATGATCCCTGCCCATCCGGTTCTCCTGTAGTCGTCGAGGCACATCGTTCACACACCGTTTTCAGAAACATTATCTATCTAGCTGCTAGCTAGCTATTTGAAACGAGCTAGGTTGCCCACTGCCAAAACAGACCACTCCTGTAGTGTCAGCATCTGAAAAGCTAAGTGCCCGGGGCTCGACTCCAGAAGCATCATTACAAGGTTTCTTTGGTTCCGGAGTCACCTTTGTGGAGGCCGTAGGGGGCGGTCGCTCACGTTTGTCTTCACCATCCCCACACCCCGCCACTTTCGAAGCCAACTTCCGGCGCCGATCAGCTGCTTCTAGAGCTCGTTGAGCCGCCTCCACTAAGAATCATAGTCCACTAGATCAAACGCACACCGATTGCGCACTTAAACATAATGTTTTGGCCCACGGATTGTTCCAACCCCCGTGCCCTGGCCCAGGTTTCTGCCTGCATCATCTGCGCGTCCGTGAGTTTTGACATCGTAGCCACGGGATGAGGCGGGCACAACAGTGGGCCGCACAGAGTGGCTGGGGAGAACCAAAATATCTAATGGTGTTTTCTGACAAAATGCCTGTGTCACGGGCAGTCACGGGTTGTCACGCGGAATTCCGACAATACCCTAAAAAGTAAAGGCAACTTATGTACTAGTCACGCCCTGTAACGGTTTGTCACGGTCTGTCACGGTACCACGAGTGACAGCGGCAATGTATGACCCCCATTTCTGACATTATTCTGGCTACCTTATTTTGCTCTATATAGCTACAACTGTTCCACTTTCAGGAGGAATGTAAAAAAAACAAAGTAGCCAGCCCAGTTCCAGCTAGTACTCAAACTCGCCATCCTTGAAAAACATATTTTTTACACCTGCGGCCATCAGCCATTGTGATGAATTAACTGTTCCCGCACGCGCGCAGCTAGTGCACATATGCGCTTGCACTGTTGAATTCCTGGCTGAAGCAGGTGCACATATTGGAACTAATTTGGACAAAGCTGATGTGAACAAACACCACAGCCATAAATATATATGTGGCGGCCGTGGTAACGTGACACACCAAGCAGGACACAGAAAAAAAGAACACTAAAAGGGGAGCCCTTCTTGTGGCGCAAAGTTGCCCTGCCGCTGCTCCTCTTTGAGGAATTGCTTCAACCCATCCAAGTTGGCATGTGCCCACAAAAGAGGCATGTCCTTGGCTAGGTTGCTTGTCTTGAAAATTAGGAGGGTTGCGCACACAAAACATCAAAAACTTGACACCGCTGCGCCGCTGCAAGTTAAAGGTATAAGGGCCTCAGCCCTTGTGGCAGAATAGGGTGCGTTGCGCGATAAATCATTTTCCCCCAAACAGGTTGACCCATGGTGCTCATTTGGACCTAGAAGGAATGCCGAGTTGGAACCCCAGAGCCAGAGGCAGACACCATGACACAAGAAGTTGCCTCAGAGGCAGACACCGCTGGCCAAATAAAGCTAAAACAAAGTTCAACTAGAAAACCTTGGAACCCTAATGCTGTCAGGCGCCGGGTTTCTGCGCTCGCATTATGGATGGCTCGCCGCGAAGGACTATGATAATTTTCCACTTGGCTTGGTCACCCCAAATGGGTGTTCATTTGGAACCTAGCGCTGGGTGCCAAATGAACACGAATTTGGCGTAGATCGCCTCTCATACCAAGAAAGACCATCAGACCCTAAAAGGCAATTTTTGGAGGTGTCCGTCTTTATTCGGTTTGGGAGCTTTTGGGGCTATAAAACGGACACCTCCAAAAATTTACCTTTTAGGGTCTGCTGGCTCTTGTTGGTAGGCAGTCGGATCCACTTGGGATGCTTGGTATACTAAGGTCATACCAACACAGGCTGAGAGGACACAAAGGGTCCACACTAGCCTCTAGTGTGGACCCTTTTGTGTCCTCTCAGCCTCTCTAGGTAAGAGACGCGTTAATGCTTGACAATCTGACAATCTAGTTATTGCACTAGCCGACTAGTGCAGGGACGACGCAACAGTTTCCAAAAGGCTTTTTAGGGGGTGGCCTTTTTTTTGTCCCAAACGCTTTCTAAAAAATCTAAAAAGGCCACCCCCCAAAAATGCCTTTTGGAGTCATGTTGGCCTTTCTTGGTAGAAATGCAGGTACGCACGAGCGATCAAACCGTGCATCCCACTCCAAAGCATAGCTTCATTAAGCACTGAAGATTCCGCGAGGTGACTTTCACTATTCAAAAACAATTCAATTAGTTCTGGGTCCGCGCCGCACGCGCGCGCGCCATCGGATACTGTTTTTGGTGCCCTGCGCGCGCTGGTTGTGAAGGTGGTGTGATTCTATTCCTGACCTGCAGACTTATTTGCCTGGCAAGACTCAAATCCACGCCCACGGTGTTTCTGAACTGTAGCGTGGCCAGTCATGTACCACTTCCGAGCATTTGCCTGGGATTGGGGCCAGGCTCACTCGTTCAGGTGCTGCCCAAAAAGATCACAAATCTTGTAACTTTCCACATGCATTGGCCTGCAATAAAAGACCCCCACAAGTCCGGTTCGACCTGCTTGAAATGCAGGTGTTGAAGGGGAAAAACCGAACTTGTGGGGGTCTTTTTTCACAGGCTAGACCAAGTGGAAAATTAGCACACAAATCCCTAGTGTCCTAAGAGTTAGAAAAGTTTGGCGTGCGCCCAGTTGTGAAACAAAAAGTAGTAAGCAGTTGAGGCGCTTTCAGCTTCTGTTTCAGGAGAAGTTTGGCCACCTGTTTGCCAAAAGCAGGAGTGTAGGCTCCCGATGATGTCAGCCGCTTTCCTCCTGTAACACGAACCTGACCATTGGGCAGCCGTTGTTTGCTGTACATACCTTGGGATGACTCCTTCAATTTTTCCTGGACAGCACGGGGTAGCTTTCCAGCAAAGTCCTCTACACACGGCCTTGAACAGGTTTCACCAAAAAGATCGATATCGATTGTTCGCCAAATCAAATCAGCAACTTAGATCCTCGCCAGACAAATGTAAATAATAAATATAGCGAAAAACAAAAATGTTGGTGATCAACCTGGCCGCCATGATCCCCAAAGTTGGGTTGGTTTTGGCGCCCAATGCTCAAAGGACCCCATCCACATCCGCTGAGCAAAGTTTGGCCCCATAGCGCCAAGCACATGGTGGATATACGGGCAATCCTTCAAACAGGAACTCTGTGGTTGTTCTGCCTGCAGAGACAAGTGGCAACCACAAAATACCTTTACATTTTTGGTGTACTGCAGCAACCTAATAACAACTTATGTAGCCAAAGTTCGCACCAAAAAACTCCTCTCATAATTGCAACCATACATAGGAGGGCAACTCGTGCAGCTATGGTGTTGCCGCTGGCAACCGACGCGATGCGTTCGTCACCCATGATTCCATAGCCCAAAGTCGTTCTTTTTGTGGTGGAGGATGAAATCCAAATCCACCTTGTTGGAAGACCAAGATGTTAGATCAGCCCTCCTCCCCCGCGTGCAAAAAACTGGATGACTAATCATGTAAAGACTTGCGTGTCCCAAGTTGAGCCCAAGGGTCGAGTTGCATGGCACGCCTAGCCACGGCAATCCGTTTTCCTTCAATCGCAGCACTCCCTTCATTGCCAGGAGAAAGCCCTGGCTTGAAGTCAAATCGTGCAGAGGCCCACGGTTGATGTCGGACCGCCGCACTTCAAAGCCTTCCATACCTGGAGACTGGCCGGAGGGACGCCGAAGGGAAGGGTATATTGTCAAGGCATTGAATTGGCAATGCTGGAAAACATCAAAAGGCCGGCAGGTTACGGCATTGTCGCCCCAATTCGCCGCAGCCACTGAACATCTCATATACATCCACATCCTGACGTAGTTTGAAAAGTACTAGGCTGCCCAAGCGCATTGACATGCAGGCAAGAGAAACCCATGAAATTGAACAGTTTGCTTTCAACATTCTCGACAACATTGCATTGTTCAATTCGGTCCCTCTGCCAGTGGTTGTCAGCTGCTGACAGCTGCTGCGAAACATAGTCCCAGCAATGAATCCTCAGTGTGGAGTCAGCAGCTGTCATACTGGGCGACTGTATACACCCAACCAAATGAGTACACAAGCCTGTATTGGCAATTAAAGACCCATCACCCTTAGCCCCTCCCAAACCTAAGTTTTGAAGCTGCTACAGCGGGGGACTTGAGTGATTTTTTACAATTAACGGAAAGTTAAAACAAACATGAAAGCGACTTGATGATCGTGATCAGAAAAGGGTCAGAAGTACTGGAGCACCATAGAACAGGAGCAGAGCCGCTTTTTTCCGGGACAACCCGAACGCCATGGCTTTGAAACAAAACCAACGCGTTTAGTATACGCACCCCTGCAAGGAAGATCTTGATTGCAAATGAAGAGAAGCATACCCAACACAGGCAACCAACTCTGGAGCTGGACTGTGAAGTCCTAGTACCCAACAACGCCTCATTCACATTTTTTTCTTCTTTTCAAGGTCTTTGTGCCCGGATCCTGTCGGATGCACCACTTTCGCATCCTAACCCAGCTGCGTGGAGGGCGCTTGCCATTTCCAATACCGGTTCAACACAACAGTCTACAGGTACATTTACCCTTCAGCCCCCCACATCAGCAAACTACCCAGATTAGATCATCAAGATTAAATCCAGCCAGCTACACGCTGACTGATGTCCCAAGACTTTGTCCATCCACCCCTCTTTCGGACAGCAATAGTAACCCCCTTACCCTTTGGAGTAAGGCCCTCAGGGATTGCAGCTGCATCAATGATCTTGCTCACATAGATTTGCTCAAGGTGCCACCTCATTGACAAACAATGCCCGAGTACCAGTGAATGCCCAAAGATTTCTGTGCTTTATATTTGCTTTATATATATAGAGAGATGCAGATAGAAACAACGCAAGAGGTTCCATGCTAGATTGCAGACCAAAAGCAAAATGCCCAAAGAACCGGCTCCATCCTTGCAGTTTGGCGGTGGTTTGATAGTGAAGCTCTTCCTGGCACCCGCTCCATCCGGAATAGGCACGCCAGCTGCCTTCAGCATTTGCTCCTGGAAGGTGAGGAGGCGCAGTTGTGTGCGGATGGACTCCGGGTTGACCGTTGAAAAGACAAGTATATGCATACATATTTTATATAGATATAGATTTTTGTTGCCTGGATGCACAATCACCACACAGTACAATTTGGTCAAAACACAAGTCATATTGTAGGTAATGGTCTCCTTCTCCTTCCATGCATCTTGGAGTGATGGCTCTGCACTGCAATTGGGGGCAGGATCAGGCATATTTTGATCACCATGGTCACATGCCTGATCACCTGTGCCTCCTGAAGCATCACCACCTTTATCGTCAGAAGGGACAGATGTGGACCGACCCCTTCCACGACCACGGCCCTTGCCAGCCCTCCCAGTAGCTTTTTTGTTGATGGCTTTCTGAACTTTGGGATCCTTAGAAGCCCGCTCAAGAAGCTTTTCAGCAGATTCCACCTTTGCGGCCTTGGATTTCGCAAGTTGGGCTGAGTAGGGATCACTAGGCCCCTCTTCAACATCTATCTTCTCTTTAACAAGTTCATGAGCAACCTTCTCCAAGTCAGCCCGAGCCGATGGCTTCTCTGCTTCAATAGGTGTTCGGTCCTGGCGTCATGAACGTGCTAGCTAGCCGTCAGTTGTTGTTGCCCAGTACAGACTTGTAAAAGGTCAGACTCCCATTAAAAAAATATTAATGTCGCATTGTCCTTCAAAGCTTGACGTCGACAACCGGAAATATCAGCAGCCGGAGGTTCCATGAAGCCATCGAGGATGGTCTCCAGCTGAGTCTCGAGCTCATCAGGGTGGGGTACCTGAGAAAATGGTTTGCTGGGTGGTAAAGGACTTTATAAGACACAGACAGAGGCCTACTTGCTTCAGGACAGTTTTCTCAAAATCAAATACACCGACACATGACAGCGCGCACAGGGTCCGATCGTCTGGCAGTGTTTGGGGGTGAAGCACTAGTAGTAGACGACGGGGTCAACGCCGTATTCTCAGGCTCCTCAACCAGTACGAGTCAGATGCCCGATTCATATGGGATATTTGACTACGCCGGGGTTGTTTTGAAATGCTTTCAGGGTCACTATATACATACATGGGTTGTGCAGGAATGTCCTCCAGTGCCACCGCAGCATTCAATGCAGCTTCCACACCGTGTTCTGGATCCCCACCAGCTGGCCAGGAAGAAGGGTGAAGGGTAAGTAAAAACATATTCAAATTCAGATCATGCGGCCTTCATGAACCAATTTTTTGTCCACCCGCGCCTTTGAGTTTTAAATCCAATAGGAACTCCTTCAGAAACCTGACCTTTGGAGATCTGGAAGATTTGGCTTTCTTGCAAAGGTACAGCACGTGTGTCAGCATGCAACGCAAATTGGCAGCTTCTGTTCCAGCCCAATCCTGGCCATCATGCATTGTGAAACCCATTCAGAAGGGAGTACAGTATAGTGAAATATATATTTTTGATTGCAAGAATCCGTTGGGCCTTGATTTCACGACCTTTGGCTTTTGAGCCCAAGATTGCATACCTTTTGCACAAGGTGATGATCACTTCCTGCCGCCGAGTGATGGAGCGTCTCACCGTCTCACCACATATTTAAACATGTTGATCTAACAAGGCATATTGTCAATGGTCACAACCCCACCTCAAGATCACACTCCCACACTCCCCAATTACATCCTAGGGTCCTAGGAATGTCACCACGCCTGATGAATCTTCAAGCATGGAATCACCAGTTCTGTCGAGGCCAAATACTGCATAGCCAGCTCATAATGCTGCTCAACCTGTAGGTCTTGAACAGGCTGGTTGCGCGTTCTCCCCCAACAAGTATACCAAGATTCACCATAGCACAGACAAAACACCTCTGAAAATGAAGACATGAGTCCATCTCGATAGATGCCGGACCGCTGTCTGGCTTCGTGAAAAGAACCTTAAGCGGCTGCTTCCGGATAGACTCCAGCCGCCCCTCCTCCAAAAGATATTCATTGAGTACGTCCTTCAGGGCATGAACACTTGAGGACCTTTGTCCAAGTCTTTGTTGATTAGATTTGGCCTAAGAATTGCACTAACATGATCGATTCCAAGATGTATGTATAGGCAAGGTTGTTCAAGACCTAGTCTCGAGGAGGTTTAGCCCAGATGTTCAGAATCCGCCGAGCCTCTGCCACGTGCAGAGGCGAGGCATGTCTTGTGGAAGGTTGCTTGTATAGCTTGTAAAGATTGTGACCTTGCCCTGGGTCCTTAGAATGTTCCTTGGTGCGGATTTTTTGGTTCGCTGACTTCACCCCCGATGTTCTTGCTGTTGCTGTTGTTCTTGTTGTTGTTTTCCTTAGTTTTTGTTGTTATGTTCATATCTAACCACGGCTTTGTTCTTACAATCCAAAAACTTGGTGGGGCGGCGGACCTGGCCGAAGGCTGTTAAATAACACGGAATAACTATTGTGTATATAGTCAAGGTTGTTCAAGACCCGGTCTCAAACAGGTTTATCACAGCATAATACGGCATAATTACATAAAATACCCGGCCCATGTCCTCTATGACAGCTGCATAGTACTTATTCTGCTGGTTTGGTGGGGCCATGGCTTCAGCTTGAAGGCAATAGTCACACTAGCTAGCTGCGCAACCAAAATGCTGCACAGCTGCTAACCCATGCCAACAGCTATTTGCAGCGCAGCCCTCTCAAGTGGCTAAATCTGCAACACACCTATCTCAATTGCCTAGGTTTAAAAAAGAACGCGTCGTGTCCACTAAACTTTACCCACATGCATGTTTTGCATGCTCATATTTCCACAAACCTTGACCAATCACAGCACTGCAGTGGGCAGGCAGGCACCTCCCCAATGTTGAACCAGTCCACCACTGCCAGTACTTCCAGAAGCTTGGAAACCAGTAGGCCCTTGCCCACCAGCGGGTGCACCATCAGCTAGTGCTGACCGAGCCTTCTCAGCTCGGTGAGCTGCTTTGGCGCGTTTCATGGCATGCTTCTAGCCAACTCAAATCAAAAAAACACTTGATTGCTGCATGGTCTACACATGTCTACACTACTGAATGCGGGAACTTCCAGTTTCTGTCCAAAAGATGTCTGAATGATGACATCAAGCCATAATTGTACTTAACATTATTGGCCAAAATGGCCCTGTGAAGCCTCAGAATGCAGGTCCGACACATCCGACAAACGCATTTCCGACAATGTCGGTGCTATTCTTGGTCATCAGACATGACCTCAAATTTTGAGGTCATTTCTATTTTACACCTATTGATGGTCATGGATCCTCAGGGTAATATAGTGTTTCCCTGGCAAGGCGTCGTTCGTTGGTGCGGCAGATCCAAAATTGCAAATCACTAAGGAACCGTGGTGAGATTTGGGAAATCACGGACGATGAAGTCATTGCAGAAGGAGTGTACTTGGACGATAAGAACCGCAGAATCCTAGGTCTTGGCCCTCCAGTCCGCTGGTGTTTGTGCTTTCGGTCGTTCTTCCCTTTGACTAAGCCCAGAATTCTTAGGGTTTCTTCTTCGGCATTTGTTCTGATCAGCACGGCACTCCGTGTGGCTTCCACGCTGACCGGTGGTGACGGTCCGGTCGACCGGCCCGACCGAGGCAGCGCACGCAGCTCTTGGACTTGCTGGTGCCGGGCACCGGGCGCATCCATCGCTTCAAGTCGTCGACGCAGACGGACTTCTCGGACATGATACTGTGTCTCACCCGGCAGGGGCAAAGTGACCCGGTGGCACTCCGGAGCGGAGAGAATTGAGAGGTTTCTGGCAAGGAGGGAGAAGGACTCCTGAGAGTTTTGAGGGGGAATAGTGTAGATTGCAGATGATGAATGTAGATTGTTTCGAGGTTCCTGATCATCCCTGATCAGCAAATCCAAGGCAACAAGGAGATCATTGAGGAGATTAAGTTCTATATGCCAGAGCTCAGAGCCGATGGTCTTTATGGAAACCTGGGATGTGATGATGAAAAGCAACGGGCCTTTCTTTCAGTGCTGAGTGCGGTTTGGCTGGTCAAGGGTGACTACACCAGTATGGTCGAATGCCAAAAGCCAGGGGCGCGCTTGCGCATGCAAACCTTCAACTTGATCAGAGAGAATTTATGCATTAGGGAGATGACCACCAGCCAGATCACAGCAACTGGGTGTTTGGAATGTGTGTTTCTTTATGTTTCTTTACTATTGTATTATTTTAAAATATGTTTGAAATGTTACTGTACTCTCTACTTGGAACAAGTTAGCCCGGTTATCCAAATACTGAGATGTTCAGAAATGTTCCGGCATGTTTTTTGTCCAGTCAATCAGCCACCAGGTAGCAATCTTGATTTTGGCCATCCGTGGTTTGAGCAAAACTGATGATGTGGCACGGCTGTGCCCCCCTTCTGAAGCTCGCTTCAAGCCTTTGTTTGCCCAGTTTCTTCACACCTTTCGCACCAACGGTTTTGGTTTCTCGTTGTCACCAATTCACCGGCACGCAGTCGTTCCCATTTTTTTGCCAGGAACGTCGTAGGCCTGAAGACGTTCTCTACTATGCCGTCAGTAACTTGGATCCGTACCTGCCTTCAATAGCTTCGATCAAGGGCGAAGTCTTCGACATGATGATTTGCACCGTTCGCATGCTGGGCGAATTCAACTTCGCCCAGCTGCTTCAAGGAGAGAACAACCCTCATTCAGTTTGGCAGCTGCAGAGTGCTCGCAAGGACAAGTTGGATTGGCAGAGTCAGGTTGATTTCTTTAGCTTCTCTCCAACAATTCATGGAAGTTAGTTATATAGACATGGCCCGTGGAAAGAGCATGTTTGCAAAAGAAAGGGGGTTATCAATTTTCATGTTTGTTGAAGGGGGGTAGATTGTTCAATACGCGTGCTTTGTCATCCTGAATGGTTGCGAAACACTGGTAAATCGATGCTGAACAGATTCGGTCCCCTCAGCTTTCCTGACAAACTACCCTCCCGCAAACTAACATGTAACCTGAGAATTGACCGGTGGTTTCGACCATTTTCCTCTACAGTGCTTTTGGGGTTCCATGTCAATGCGCAGGGGAGTCGTCCCTCTTGTTCTGTCCGTGTCTCGTTTGTTCAGTGTTTTTCAAGAGGTGACGCCACCTCCCGTCGCCATCGCCGCCATAGCTCGGGCCAGTTGTTGTATATTATATTTCCGCCCACGGGCGGGCCAGTCGTCTGCGGCAGGAAGAAGGGCAAGAAGTCTTTTCAATTTTCCTCTTAGTGCACGTGTGCATCTTATGCGGCGTCACTGGAGCAGTCACCTTGGATGGCTCATTGCTTCTCGGACCGCCCGTGGACCAGGCAGAACCGATTTTTCAATGCGGACCGTGGAGGTCGAAATGGCGGTGGCTTAACAACAAGGTGCCCCCCAACCCCCCATACGCCCTAGTAATTAAATGGAGGACATTACATGTGGGTTCTCGGGTCACAGATATTACTGAGCCAAATCCATATGCCCACTTGGGGCAATCCTGTTAGGGGGGAACTGGAAGCATCGGATAAGGCAGTGGAGCAGTCCGCATTCAGGAGATCAGTGGTGATAAGGATGACAAGTGGTGTAAAATCCTGCTGATTTGCGGAAGCAATTGGAATGCATATATTCATATGCGTGCCCATCCTGACATACATGCACACCCATTCTTGGCAGTTCCTGAGATGCTAAACTCCAGGGCATGTCCGGTTGTTGTAAAGGGGTAGCACCAGGAGTTTCCTCGTATTGTGCATAGTCCTAAGCTTCCCTGTTTGGCCCGGCGGCTCTTGTCGTTCATCCAGCTGCTCAAATCTTGCAGAACCAAGGTTTCTCACTGAATTGAATGGGCGCTCTGTGTTGAAGGGCCTGGCCTGCTTGCAGGATCTCTCCAACAAAGAGCCGCCAAATATCTACTGGTACTCTGGGAGGATTTGCGTCGATTTTGCTTTCAGTGTTGTTTTGTTAGTTTCCCTGACCGACATCACCACCCGAACCCTCCAAGACAAAACCATCCACTACGCTGAACAAGCGGCGTGTATATAATAAATATATTGACCACACTTTGGCCCGTTCGAACCAGAAAACATCAAGAACCCCGTTCAGGTTGGGTTTTCATTGGAGAGATCATGTTCATCACGCTTTGGGGTGGATTTCGGGGGTTCAGTGGAAACCCATGTCGATTCCAGGCAGAGCTGGACACGATTAAGGCAAACCCAATCTCAGAAAGCCTCCGTTCGTAAGTGTTGCCCCGAGACCTCCGAGACCTGCGAGCAGTGCCAGGAAGGTAGGGTCTGGGTTTCCGGCTGGGACCGTTGGCCAAGCATTTTAGTCAGCAGTTTTCCTTCGCACGTGGCACAGGGACACTCCCATCTTAGCATTCCATGCTTACCAGTCCAGTGCTTACCAAACACCACTCTGCTGAGATGCAGCAGCCCCTACAAATTGATTTACTCTCACCCTGCTAGCTCGAAGGAGCTCCGTTACCCGACCTCGCGAATAAAACCTCCCGACCCCGGATTGTATTGCGGGTGCTGAGGCATTACATCGCGGTGCGCGCCGAAGCACTGCAGCTCAAAGTGCAAGAGGCCAGCCATTTGGTTTTGGCCCGCTTGGCTTGCTTAACACGCACCGTGGACACCGAGTCATTGAAACAACTCAATAATGAGCCTTGGACAAAATATGGTATGGAGCATGCTGGTTGGCTTGCTGGTGGCTATGTCGGCTATGTTTGGTCATATTCTGGCTCGTTCCACGAATTTGCACAAACGCGTTCAAGTACTGACTCCTTGATGAGGCATGCTTCTCTTTTGCGCAAACGCGTTTGGTATTTGGATGTAATCCCACTTCCGATCCCACTTTTCACGCCTCAGGATTGGAACGCCTTATCCGATTCCGAGCAGAATGCCCTCCAGGAGATTTTCTTGCTGGATGGACATACGCACAAGGTGAGGGCTGGGACGGTGAGTCGGGATGGGCACCGGACTCTTTCCCAAAAAGAGGATGAATCCCTGCATTGCATTGGGTGACACTGGGAGTGTGCATTTGCACACTTATGTAAAATTAATGGCATGTATATAATCCTGTCCACCTATCAAAAAGCACGCGGTCCCCCCCTAATAAGGAAACCTCGGTCGCCTTTTTTTAGTAAGGGGTCCCTGAAATCAGGGTGGTCCAAAATAGGGTCACCTGGGAAGGGCTTCAAAACCAAAAAGTCACCCAGGAAAATTTATGTACAATCCTTTATTAAACTCGTATCAACAATTCAAAAAAAACTCCAGATCGAAGGGTCTTCCTTTTCCTCTACAAAAACCTTCATTAGAATAGTGATTCTTCATTAGACTAACAACTAAAGCTCAAGGTGATGTCGCTGTGCCATGCGGTTTTGCGTGACCTCGGTGGAAAGTGCGTTTGCGTGAGTCCGTGCCATTGGGGGAAGGAAAGCCTGCTGGTGTAAACACGGCGTGTCATGGTTGATAGAGGTGGGCAGTTGCATGCAGTTACAGTTGCTTTTGGAACCAAAAAAACTCATCCAAAATCGGCCATGGTGGTAGTTTAGTAGAAGCTTGAAAGGGCGGTAAATTAAAAAACGAACACAAGCCGTATTTGGGGGGCTCCGACATGATTTTTTTTAGAATAGGGTCCTCCTACCTTTTTGAAGGGGAGCGATCAGCTTGACCACCAAAGAATTCAGAGCCTCTATTGAATCTGAACTTCACTCCATCCATCTCTATCCTTCAAAGCCATGAACAGTCTAGGATGTGTGGTCGAATTATTCGAGGTAGGGTGGGGACACACGCCTGACCTGACTCTCTTTGCAAGGCCTTTATGTTCATGTACTTGCCGCTGTTCTTGACGAATGCCATGGGGAACAAGGGTCTTGGACTACGAGCAGGGTTGCAAGGGTTAGTTGAGCTCTACAACAAGTTGCTCAAACACCAATGCCTCAAAGAGGATGTCTCTACAGTGAAGGTGGATATGTCGCTGGGCCCGAGTGAAGAAGTGTTGCTTTTGTTTTTGCGCTCCTTCGCATGGAAGTGGAACATGGCTCCTTGAAGGCCTGATCTTCCAGTTCCATTGTTTTCGGGAGGATCCCCATGTTCGTTGATAAACCCTTTAGGCTCCGCTTCAGCTGTTGCTCAGCTTTACATGGGGCAGAGCAGAGAAGGGATCCTTGAACGTGTGAGAAGAGTCACTCCAGGTACCTTCACTAGAATCATACGTGATCATAGTTTTGAGGCGTACGCTATATCACCCAGCATCCCAACCTGGGCCTCACCATGCTTTCGGGAACCGATGTACCACACAGGTCAGCGCTCGCCAACTTGGCGAAGGGCGTTGATGACTACAAACTCTTGCGGCAATGCTTGGACCACTCCAGAATCGTCAAACATGTACATGGGGTCACCGTGCTGATGACCGCAAAGAGCCGCTTGGCAAAATCCGCAAGTCCATCATGTGCACCATTCTGGTTGCGTGGTGTGCATGCAGTGTTGGAACATGTATGTCCTGGCCCCTGGCAGCACTTCACTCGTTTTAATTCTTCAGGAGGTTCTTATCGCTTCGTATAGCGCTTATAGGGTGGATGGGTTTGTCCCCAGCGTGCCAGGCTATCAAGTGCTGTCGGGGCAGCTGGTGACCGAGAACCGGAGCGTGGACATGTTGGAGATGGTGGTGGCTCGGCAGAGGCAACTCGAGGCGGCCATGATTCCCAAGGAAGTCCGCCCATTGCCCCTCCTTCAAGTCAGCGAAGCGCCCTGGTTTGGAAGAAGTAGTGGTTCTTGAGCTGTTCAGTTGCTTTGCTTTTGAGTGTCCTTTTGGTCAGGCATTAGTGTGGAATTGCGTTGTGTGCCAGGGTCTAGCGTTGCCCTCGCGTTGCCCTCGTTGTACCCAGATGGCGCAGCCATCAGAGCCCACTGCTAGTACTAAGTTCCTGAGCTTGTCTCGGATGGAGCAGCCAGTCTCCTTTCCTGCTAAGGAAGAAGTCGTGGAAGATATGTTTTGAGCCTGGCCGATTGCCCCCTGAGGCAGAAAGCACATAGCGATGACTTCAGGGGCCGTCTCACTCCCTTCCACCCAGGGGCCGTGGCCGAGCCACGAGCCAAGAATCTGTGGTTAATTATTTGGTCATGGGATTACTGACCACCACTGAGAAGTGTGTGTGTGTGTGTGCGCGTATGTGTGTGTGTGTGTGTTTGTGTGGTGTGTGTTTGTATATTGAGATCAGTATATCGATGGTGGTCAATCGATGGTGGTCAACAATTCCACAGCCAAGCACAGCCGCACAGCACCTGAAACGTCCCGTTGAATCCATGGAAGGGATCGACGCAGGTGACTTGCAGCACCAACAAATCAACACGAGTGCGAGAGCAAAAAGAGAGGCGGCTGACACTGACACATCGCAGATCTTCTTCTTTCAAGCTTTCAGAGGGCTGTGCTGGCAAAATACATCTCGAAGATCGCCCAAAAGAAGGGGAAGCCGGTCCAGCGGGCAGGATCCGTCCTCACTTCTTGAACAGTTCGCTGTCTCAAACGGTTACAGGTAGGTCTTGGGGGTGTCGCAATACCTTTACCAGTCAGGAAACAATTGTCACTATTTGGATCTATTTGGAGAAAGGCCTTTACTAATCGCTAACCGCTAACCGCTAACCATCATCAGCCACTGCTACAGGAATTAGGATATACCCAAGGTAGGTCAACAACTACCGGCGAGGCCAAGGGTTGGATTGCCTCTGCACCGGGGAGCTTCATACAACTGGCGGATGCCTATGAGATTCCACAGGAGGCCCAAGCGTTGCTCGTGTGTTGGGGGATGAGAAATGATAAGAGGATGCGTTTGATTGCCAGACGCACTCCAAAAGATTGATGAGTTAGCATTGACCATACAAGTGAACATGGTTCCTCAAGAGCTGCGTCCAGTAGATGGCAATATCAGAAGTTAGAATTTTGACACCTCATTGCAAGAAAAGATGGCTGGTACATGTATGTTCTCGCACCATGCGTGAGTTGCTGATAGTTGCTGCATCAGTTCTACAAATCTCTGAGAGAAGACACCAGTTCTGAACTGAGTTCCCCATTTTTTGTTTCTCAGGACCCTGACCCAGATGGAACTTGGGAGGTATAGCTTCCACCCTTTGTGGAACCAGCGTCCGGCAGTCCTTCGGCTCGGACCCGACCCGGTCCGATCCACGAGGCCTTGAGCACGAGTAGTGCCAGGACCTTCGCCCGAAGCGCCTTGGTGTCGCTGACTCTGCGAGTGAAGTCCTGCGCCGGAGGACTTGTGGGGGGAGAACATCGGCCCCCACATATAATCTTACATATATATATATATTTCATATATTATATTATATATAGAATATATATATATAATAGAAATAGATTATATATATAATAGATTATATATATACAGTATAGAGGTGCTTTGTTTTTTTGGGGGGCACCGTCAACAACTGCTCGGGAATTTGTTTGATCATGTTTGGTCACATTTCCCAGTGCCAACTGTCAGGTCAGAATCAGCAAGATCCGCTCGTTTGCGCAATTGCAAGGCTCGAGCCAGCGCTGCCAGACGGTTTTGCCAGGGCAGATAATTACCATACCTTGGTAGAACTCATCAGGGGTGACCCTGAGTCCTGAATTAACTTGTCCTTTGAATTTCTATGGTTGATAAGGTACAAGCATTCAGAACAAAGGTTTTGGAATATTGATTAGAGAGTGGGGGATGGTGAGGGCAGTGTACAAGATGATTACTTGATGACAGGTGATTTTGTGGGCTGCGTTTTGTTTGAGTGGGGACGCGCTGAACCACTTACAAATCAATGTATATAGCCGTTTCGCAGACATAGCTGGCAGATGACGAAGGGGTTACAGTTCAAAACAGATAAAGTAGCAGGTGTCGCACAGTAGAATAACAGACTTGAAATGAAGATCTCACAGATAGCACTGATTCTGTCAGTGTCAGTGTAGTAGAACATATTTACACGTACAGTATAACATAACTTGACACATGTCCTAGAAAGTGAAGGAACCACCAAAACGGTTGAAACACCGCCTGACTTCTTTAGAAGTGGAGGAGAAAACCCTTTGGAAGCCTCATTTGGGCTCCATGCGATCTGACAGATAAGCAAACACAGCCCGAGTGAGATGCTGATCCGACTGTCAGGCTGCGAGATGATGTGGCCTACGCGGTGGCCTTGCTTCCCTTGTGTGCTGTGCTGCTGGGATGATGATACAGATGGTTTGCACGAGCAACACCAGTCATGAGCAAAGGTCGGAGATGTCACTACTGCTGTGCATAGTTAGTTGTATACTATTCATTTTTATACGTCACATTTTTTCACAATTAGATTTGAAGATCTCATTTATGTGATATGTGTGTCGTGTGGCCAAAGCGCACGCACCAATATGTGAGACATTGTGAGACAAGAACCTAGTT
This sequence comes from Durusdinium trenchii, assembly GCA_963970005.1. NCBI lineage: Eukaryota > Dinophyceae > Suessiales > Symbiodiniaceae > Durusdinium > Durusdinium trenchii. The sequence continues at coordinate 206,384 of CAXAMN010025695.1, forward strand.
ACATTGCTATTGAAACGAAGGGTTCGCAGGACGCTTTGACAGGAGTTGACACCTGGACCTTTGAGACCTTTGACACCTGGCGGTTGGTGGTTTTGAACATTGAAATTCATATTGTAATGATAAGTCTCGATGACTGACTAAAAAAAAGGTACATTCATAGATCTAAATACTGCTGTAAAGACTTCGATTTTGGGGGGTTGAAGCCCGTAACTTTGGGTCTTTCAGCGTCATTTTGGGGTGAAAAAAAACCGGCCGAGGCATCCCTTCAACATGATTCGGGTCCTTCAACTCGGAGGCAGACGGTCTACTCACCCCGCCGCGAGACGAGGGTCTCGGAACACCGCGTGCGGTCACACGGTGCTCCGAGCGACGGCGTCGCTCACCCGAGCGACCTGTTTCGCCTACCTGCTACTCCGTCGGTGACTGTACCTGGAAGTCACAGTCGCTGTGGCACCTGGGGTGCAAAAAAGTGTATGGGAGCCACATTGATAGATCAGCAGTAGCAGTATGTCGGTAGATCAGCAGCATCAGCCGCTTGATCTGTTTGCGCCCTGTAACAGCCTCATGCCCAACCTGTTTTCGCACAGAATCATGCTGCAAGAGATCCCAGTTTTTATGCCAACACGTGTAGGAACCCAAAATTGGATTTCCTTTTCAAACCATACAGGTCCATGCAACTAGTAAAAAGAAGCTACTAGTTACTAGTAGCAAGGTGCATCGCTACTACGAACAGGTGCATCGCTACTAGTAGTAGCATCTAGTAGCAAATTTGCTACTAGTAGTAATGCCTGGAGCTACTACTTGTAGTAGCTTCTTGCTACTAGTAGCGATGCCATTGTTTCTAGTAGCTTACAATGACTTCTGATCACACCTCAGAGGCATCCACTCCTTGCTGGCGCTCCTGGCAGATTCTTCTACACTGGCGCCGGAGGTTCAGATCACTGGCGAGGCGGTGTCAGATGCGACAGACGGGGCGCCGGTGTTCTCCATGTTTGTTGCGACGTTTTCTGGGCTTTTCATGTCTCTTCCATGCGCCAAGTGGGTCTTTCGCTCTTGGCGGCACCGGCGAAGACGGCGTGAACTCGGTGAAGACCGGCGAAGACGGCGTGCGGTTGGGAGGAACTCTCCAACACCGAAGTCTCCGCCTTGGTCCTTCTCGTCCTTTGCGTGGCTCGGCGTGAGTCGAGGACGGGGTGGGTCTGGGAGGTGGAACTTCAAAGAGCAGCCAAGTGCCCCCTTGAGATGGGGGGAGAGAGAGAGAGAGAGACAGAGGGAGAGAGCGACAGAGGGAGAGCCTGAATTATATGAATATAAAAATCCAAACACCAAACAAACAAGCTCAAGACAAAGTCGGCCAATGTTGGCTATTGTAAACTGCTTATTTATTGAAAGAAACCTACTCAGAATGGTTTTACATCTTCATAATGTGGGGGTTCGATCAATTCACAGTCTAATCGGCGGCAGAAGGTCACGCCGTCTCAACACGTCGAGCGCCTGCTCGTCAGACGTCAGAGAGCTGGCGCTCGATGCACGCCCTGGCGATGTCCGCAGGAAAGGAGGCTTTGTCATGGGAGTGCCCCAATTTATCCCAAAGAGTAAAATCAATTCGTGTCATGGGCCCTCAAAGAGGGCTAGAACAAATCACATTCAACCTCATGGGTCCTTGGTGTTTTGAATTGTTTTGATGCGTTCTTCGCCATGAAATGCATTGGCTCGACTCCTGGTTCAGAACCACGGTGGTTGGACCGGTCAGACGGATCCGCAGACGGATCCGCTGGAGGCACTGACCTAAGGCTTCGCGACAGATCCGACGCTTTTTGGTGTCGCAGGGCATTTTCGAGCTCTTGGCAGTGGCCATCAGGCATGGGGTTCCAAGAGCGCGCAAGGGCCGCAAAAGGCTTCCATCTGGCAGAATGTGTGGATGGACGTGTGTGGACGGTCCGAAGTGTGGGAATGGGGACGATGCATGGTGATTCTGGGATGTTTGAGCATTGTGAACGCGACACTTTGGAGTCATGCATGGGCGCAACCTGTAGCAACATATTCAAAATATATATATATATACATATATATGTTCGAATGCTCCGGCAAGCTCTCCATTGCTCCTAAGAGCAACCGAATTCCATGGCCTGCTCAGCATTGGGCTTCGGTTTCGGCCTTCCCACTGGATCCGCTTCTCTCGCGGGTTGAAAGCTTGAGAAGTTCATGCACTCAAGTGTGTGTGTGTGTGTGTCGCCTCTCTGGTCTCAAGGGACCTGGACTTGGCCTCGCCCAGTTTTCGATGGGAGGGGGCCCAGTTTGACTCTAGATTGTGGGATTTTCCAGGAAGTTCAGACATGGGAAGCCGAGTGCCCAGACAAGAGACGACAAGAGATCTCAATGTTTGCGCTGAACAGGTTATTTTGTCCTTCTTGGATGTCCTCGATGTCCGAATTTTGTCATCAGTTTTGACCTCCCTCTCTCTCTCTATATATATATGTATATATGTGTGTGTATGTAATATATATATAATATAATATATATCCCTATACTCGTACGCCTCAGATCAGAGGTCCTCAGAACATTTGGCGCATGTGGTGCTGCAGGCACCCTAACAGCGAACGACAGCTACACATCTTTTGCGCATTGCTGGTGCGGCTGCTCCGAGCAGACCCTGAACACCATGGTCCGCGGACAGTGTCACAACTCTCCCAGCCATTGGCGGACCTTCGGAGATGGTTTCCGTCGCGGCATGGCGTTTTTTGTGTTTGTGGTCGGTGGAAAAAATCCAAATAAGAATCATAACAACATAATATGTCATATTTATATAACAATATGCAATATATATATATATATCCATATAATTCCATATATTTCTATAATGTAACAACAATAATAATACAAGCATAGACCCCAAACAGCTTCAAAACGATTCGTTTAGACCAATATTATTCAAACATCGGTTTCTTGGTACGCCCTACCTTCACCCCAAGATTTTTGTCGGCATTGACATCGCTATGTGTTCGGCCCCACTCCTCTCCAGTAAACCGGGCCACAGAGACCAACCACAGAGTTCAGGGGCGCGGCCAAGACAAGGACAAGAGGAGGACAAGACCCGGACACAGAGCCGGGCCACAGAGTTCAGGGGCGCGGCCAAGACAAGGACAAGAGGAGGACAAGAAGAGGACAAGGCCCAGCCACAGTGGACAAGAGGAGGACAAGGCCTGGACACAGAGCCCAGCCACAAAGTTCAGGGGCGCGGCCAGTGAGTGTGGCCAGCTCAAGGCCCAGCCACAGAGGACAAGAGGAGGACACAGAGCCCAGCCACAGAGTTCAGGGGCGCAGCCAGTGAGTGTGGCCAGCTCTTTTCTTCTAAGATAGAACCCCAACAGTAAACTGTTTGTGGAAATATATATAAAGTTGCAGGCAACGCTTAAATATAATTGGATATATGATACCAAGGACACATACGAAACAACATGAAACGACAACCTTCGAGGCTTTCAAATTAAATGGGCTCAGTCTCAGTATCCTATTCCTCCTGAACCATCAGCCGATTGTGATAACATCTTTTGGCCTTGTCGACTGTCACGGGGGTCACAGAATGCGGATTTGTTGGGACATTGGATTGGTGGTCCATGGGTTGTCGGATTGCCCTCAATAAAACGCCCCCCATTTGTTGTCCCATTTGATGTGACGACAGACGCGGGAAATCGGTGGTTGAAAGCTGAAAGCTGTACGAACTCTGAAGGCTTGGCTTTGGTGGGCTGATATATTGCAAATATTGTTGTATGATATTATATGACTCCATATGACTCCTATGATCCCAAAGGACCTAGATTCTAGATATAGAACCACAAATTCCTTTTCACACGACGTGTATTGGAGCAGGTGTTTATATATATATATATATATGTCCCCAAGGAGCTTCAAAGGTTGTGTCCAGATGGAGCGAGAAAAACAGTGTGTGTGTGTGTGAGGTCTAGAGGTGTTGCAGCAGAAAGTCTGGAGATCTAGACGCATTGGGGTCCAGATGGGTCCAGAGAGGTGATGGTGAGTGTGAGCGAGATTGAGAGTGAGAGAGTGTGAGTGAGAGTGAGTGAGAGTGCGAGTGAAGTTGCGAGTGAGAGTGAAAGTGAGAGTGAAAGTGAGAGTGAGAGTGAGTGAGAGTGAGAGTGAGGGGGAAGGTGAGAACATAGAGTGAGTCAGAGTGAGTGAGAGTGAGAGTCAGTGTCAGTTTGAGCGTGAGCGTGAGCGAGTGTGAGTGTGGGTGCGGGTAAGAGCGAGAGCGGGAGTGAGAGAGATTTGACAGCACAAAGTGCTGTGCCTGCCATGAAGTCTGCACTTCGAGGTTCACAGAATGCATCGCTTGCCACGAAATCTGCACTTTGAGGTTCACAAAGTTCTGCGCTCGCCACGAAATCTGCACTTCGAGGTTCACAAAGTGCTGCGTCTGCCACGAAATCTGCACTTCGAGGTTCACTTTAAAGTTCTGCGCCGGCCACGAAATCTGCACTTCGAGAATCACAAAGTGGTGCGCCTGCCAAGAAATTTGCACTTCAAGGTCCATTAAGTACTGCACCTGCCACGATTTCTGAAAACGAACCAAATGTAGAAAAATCACGATTCACTTCACCTGTCACGAAATTAGAGCGCGTCGAAGATCACCACCATGCCCGAAGTGCTGCACCTGCCACGAAACCTGCATTTCGAAGTGGTCACCGCTCGATCCCTTGCACCTGTCACGAAAAGTCGACTTTGGACCACCAAAACACGAGGTTTCCCTTGCGCTTGCCACGAAAAGTGACCACCAGGTCCGAAAATGTGCACAGCGCCACAACGCGAGCGCAGTCGCGACAAGCACCCGCCGCGGCCAAGCAGACTTTGCGAGACTGCGCAGTCGAAATGCACTTCGAGGATTTCGGGACGCATGAGTGTACTGTAAATAGCGGCGAATTAGCCAAACGCCCAGGTGCAAGTAAGAACCCCTAGTGTGACCACACTGTTTGGGAAACTACAGGCTGTAAGCTCTCGACCTACATGGACATGACCGTTGGGTCGAGCTCTTCCAATCTGGGCCCAACTACAGGCTCATCAGGCCTATGCAAAATATGGCTTTCCACCTTTTGGAGCTTCAGTCTCCCAAGGAGAAGCTTTTGGAGCTGCTCAGTCGCCCAGAGTCCTCCAGTGCTTCCGCGGTCGCAGCGGCAGCTGCGGCACTCGCACCACCCCTGGAGGCGCGATGGGAAGGATAACGAGCGGCGGTGATAGCTAGTCAGCTAGTCAGCTAGTGTGAATGAGATAGCTGGTTACTTGGTACTAGGTACAGCAGACAGAACAGTGAATGAATTCCCATGTTTGGGAAACTGTTTCACTGAATTGGAGACAAACATGCAATCGGAACAACCACTGACTCAACCACTGCAACAAAGTGATGGACTTCCCGCGTGGAAGGGGCTGAGCCTTGCCGTGGAAGCCAAACGGATGAACCCAATTGATCTTAACAATTCTTCTGCTACTCGGAGGCTTGTTCTTTTGGTAAATCATGGTAAGTCGTTTTGTTTGAAACTGGTTTGATTCCCGGAGTCTTGGCTGTAAACTTTTTGCCTGGACGTTTCCATATCGCCTGATATATTCTCCGCCCTTTGAAAGACGGGGCCAGGGGGATTGGACTCATCCTCCGCTATACGACTGCGCTAGTCTTGATGGAATTGAGAGACGCGCAGTCGTGATCATTATGCAGGATAGAAAAACACCCGGCCAAGCAGGACGTGGTTAGAGCTTGGCATATCAAGAGTACAAGTTGACGGAAGTTCTTGGGGGAGAATGAGTTCTTGGTAGTTCATTCATATGAAGCGATCTCGTTTTTGTAGTGTGCGTGGCCAAGGAGCAACATGGAAATTTAATTGAACATTTGTTAGCTATATAGACTATAGTACTATATAATTTACAGCGTTGGCAGAACTCTCATATTTCTTTGCTATTTCAGGTCAACGAAGTTGAACTTGATCCACTTGTGAAGAAGGTTGTTTACTATTTTGGGTGTTTCTTTAGCAAAACACAGCCGATGTTTTAGTTCTTTGCTATTTTCAATTGATGCAGACCAGCCCTTCTTGCATGATATTCTGGCACATGTTTGATACATCTTTTATTGCCACTTTCAGGGTGGTTCCACTGCCCTTGTGCTGACCCGATGACAAGGTCTTTGCGCCTGCCATGCCGCAGTTGCTGCGCAATGCGGCACCAGAGGCCTTCAAGGCGTTGGCTGCATCTTTGACGCTAGATACGAGTCTTGGCATAGCAGGTGTCACCAAAAAACATGGCTCAAGAATAAAGTCTACGGGTAGGATATGATACACCATGATACGCCTATAAGGCATTCCCAGACCTAGTGACACTAGTCACTAGTGTCCACCAAACCCAAGAGCCCGGCAGGATCTTAATGCCTTGAACCTGCGCATGGCACGTCATGCCTCAGGAGCTGCATGGAGCAACTGAACGTGCCGCGCTTGCTCTCCATGATGCCAGTGGATCCACCAAAGGCCAATCTAAACCGGAGAGAGGGAGAGTCGGGCTGGGGAATGGTCGAGGCCTGGAAGGATGGGAGACTACAAATGGCAAGCAGGGAAAGAGAGATCATGTAAATAGGATTAAATAGGCAATTCTCCGGCAGCTCGATCTGCAATTGGTGCCACCACGACCTCGTCGTTGGATTGGAGATTTGCAGAGGTGAAGTGACCTGGAGACCGGTGTTGCTTGAGTTTGCTGACAAATGACTGGTGAATAGGTTTTGCCATGGTTGCACCAACCTAGGGAAAAGGTACTGCACGTTGCCGAAAAGAACGATCTCCCCTCCCTTCACAGGGGCGGGGCCACTTGATCGAGCTGTGCTCTCAGCCTCAGTTCCATCACCAGCTTCAGGGGCTCGTCTTCCATCATGGTGCGCTGGCAGCGCTCTCACTTTGCTCCCGCACTGCAGCGCTGACTTCGCTGTGTCGGCCATGGGTGGTGAGTACGGCCATGGAAGCTCGGCATCGGTCCTGATAGCGGGTCATTTTTTGTGAAGCTCAGCTCTGGCCAAAGTGCCTGGACCGCACGAAGATGGTCATTTGAGGTGCGCATCACAGATCATCACAGGTACAACAAATCAAGTTTGGTCAAGTTCGAACTTCGTTGCTAGGGGGCACGGCGAACTTCTTGCTCATCCTGCAAATGCTTTGCTAATTATGCTAATTGGGCCGCGCAGTACCGCGCTACTAGGCAACTAATCAGTAGAGCCAAGTAATGCACACACAGGATTAAGGAACCTTCTCATACTAATCAAGCCCAGCTCGAGCCCCTAATAATGGACAAATTTAGAACATGTTAGTCTCAATGTTAGTGCATTTTAACATTGACATTTGTCTAAGAGTTTTTCTTGGCAAACACTTCCCTACTATATAATCAAGCCCATTTGCCCCCGGAAAAAAAAAACACAAACATAGTTCATTATAAAGTATAGTCTACAGTTTAATAAGCTGCAATCTAAGCTGCCGATGTTCTCCCAAGCAACCTTTCTTCCACAATCCCTAAAATCTCTCTACTCCAGCAAAATGGGTTAAGTTTCCCTTATTAAAACTCTATCAACATCTTATTATATAATTAAGGGTTTCAAGCTCACAAAGGATACCCCTCACACAGGCCTCAAATCCTTGTTGACCTTGAAGAGGGGGTTTGATTAATCCTATGTTGACATTAGGGATATAGATCAGCCATCCTGGCACTGCTGCTGTTATAGCCAGGCTTGTGCTGGTTGCAACCCCACATGAACGTTAAATGGCCAACTTGGTGATAGGGTGACCTTCGCCAAGCTTGACCTCACCTGATCCAGGCTCTCCTTCGAAGCCTGTTGAGTTGTCCGACCTTTGGGCTTCGATCTGTTCGCGTGGCGCTCCCGTTGGCTGCTGAGCCTCGATATCAACCTGGGAACAAGTGCTGGTACGGAAACACGTGAAATGTTACTGTCACACATATACACAAGCGAAGTCAAAGTGTAGTACAGTGTGAGTCTGGGAAACGAAACGTAGCGTAGGGGGCGCGTACAGCGTCTTAGCTGGTTAGACCGGAAATATATTGGGAACTTTCAGGAAAGGGGAAGTATCTTGTTGAGGCAGTTTGAGGTTTGTGGAGGTTGCTTCATCAAAAGGTGCTCTAACAAACACAGCCACGTATTCTATTGTATACCCAAATTCATTTTTTGCTCGCTGGTCATGGTCCGCTGACATCATTCATGGTCACGAGTTCCGGATGCTGACTCATTCTCATTGAGGCACAAGAGGAGAGGGTGCCACCAATGTGCGCCTTCACTTGTGAAGTGGAAGAGAAGATCCAGATGCAAAAGAGACTTGTTTTGCAGCACCCATCACCTGGTTGCAAGTGTGTGAGGATACCGGCTTTTTCCCCTACTCAGTTGCGTGGGCCGCTTGCCATGTCTCCACGTGGTGGGCAGAAACAAAGGAAGACGCGCATTGTCGAATGCATGTTGTATGCTTTGGGGGTCTTTGGGCAGCCGTGATCACCCTTCCTGCTCAAAAGCTTTTGGCAAATTTAAGGGTGCGATAGGGTGCGGCATGTCTTTGGTCGGGGAGGCATTCGGTAGCGAACACGTTCACCCAGTCAACCCTTGTCAGACATTCCTGCAACACTTTCACCATCAAATCATACCCTGATTGTAGTAAATACTGTTATCCTCGGCAACTCACGATGCAGATTTGACACGCTGACACGCTCTGACCATTTCTTTTCGTTCCACTTAGTGTTCAAGGTGCTTTTCACCATGTATTCCATCGATGCTCCGGGATGACCGCTCAAATCATCAAGAATCCTCATCTTTTCTGGGCAACATCGCCTTTTTCTCCGTTGTTCTCCGATTTTGGCATGGGGCGCCGAGGACCTTCGGCAGCACCTGGCGCACCGCCACCCCACCCAACGACACGGCTGGCCGCGGCGGCCCTCCGCTGCGGAAGCAGCGGCTGCTGGGCTGGGCGGAGCTACGGCCATGGGCGCAGCTGCCTGCGTCGCCCAATGCCAAGCACTTCCAAGTGGGGCTCGGATTTTTGATGGGTTGACAGGTGTATGGTTGGTTTGCTTTGCTTCATGTTTGGTGTCACAAGGCCGGAGGCCCGATCTTTCAGAACATTGACCCACTCGAAAGTAACTATAAACTATAACAATCAACGGACCGGGCGGAGTGCTAAGCGGACGTATTTGGCGTTTTACGTTGCCAGAGACATTTGACAAAATGGTGGTGACTTTTTGATAGTGGCACTTGTATGATGCATGCGATGTGGTGGCTTAGTTTTGTTTGCGTGACATCCAAATGGCTGGAAAATGTCATAACTTGATGACTCTGACTTTGAGGTTCAGTCGCGACCTTCTACTGTTATTATGTGTGTAAACACAGGATCTGTGTGTACAGTGTGTATTTGTGTGTGTCCATTTCCACACTAGTTCTGTGGAATGTCGAAAGGATTCTTCCGCAGATTTGGCACCAAACGCCTGGCATCATGGTGGTTTACTGGATGAATATTGCCCCAGAGGTAGGACATGACTCGACTAACAGCAACAGCACGCCGCGCCCTAGAAAAGCTGCACTATTTGTTCGACCCCCTTAATGCAACTTTTGTCGGTTGGCAATGGTTTCTCTAAGCCCTGTCCTCAGGAGCGGCCTCAATTGCGGGTGGAGATCGTGGATGATCACACTGAGCTTTTTCTTGCGCTCTCGTTGCTGCCAGCAGCTTGGGGTTGCAATGAGAGCATGTCACATGCTATCTCACGGTTCCCCAAATCACAGCATGCCTATGTTCACAACATTTCATAACCAGTTTGTCGAGATTTAGTAATGCAAATTCAATTGTGTTGTTGTTCCCCACCTGCCAGGTGAAGGTTGTTACTGTAGATTTTATAAAAGCCATCAACTCCTTCTCCTTCTCCTTCTCCTTCTCCTTCTCCCTCTCCCTCTCCCTCTCCCTCTCCCTCTCCCTCTCCCTCTCCCTCTCC
>CAXAMN010025695.1:216410-226782 GCA_963970005.1 Durusdinium trenchii
CTCTCCTCTCCTCTCCTCTCCTCTCCTCTCCTCTCCTCTCCTCTCCTTCACAACATGCATCGAACAACAATGTCAAATAAAATGAAGCACGGTTTCCTTGACATACTGAAGAATCAGAGATGGTCTACCTCAACCGCGACGCCACATCCCTGTGGGACCTCAACCGCGAGCGCTAGATCGCGGTGGGCAGTCAATCGCCAGCACCAGATCGCAGTGGGCACCACCGGAACTGAACTGGGCTTAGAATTCCAGGAAGAACGCCACAAGAGATGCCAAGTAGATTACCAGAAAGAATGCGAGAGCATATTTGCCAGATAGAGTGCCAGTAAATATGCCAGATAGAATGCCTGTATATATGCCAAAGAGATCCAAATAGAATGTCAGAAAGCATGCTGCAAAGGACGTCAACATTTATTATACCAACCAGTAAGAATGCCAGAATAAGTGCCAGATAGAATGTCACAATAAATCCCAGCAAATATTCCACATAGAATGCTATATATATATATAATATATATATATATATATGTGTGTTATTGTATATGCGAGGTAGAATGCTGTAGCGGGGGTCAACCGAAGTAAAGTGATGCTGTTTCTCCTCCAGCTTCGTGCATCAGTGGCACAGGATTCAGTGGCGGTGATGCCCTTATGGCGGGTGGGTGATGTGATGTCACGTCACGTCATGTCATCGACTGTAGCTTGGTGCAGTTTTGCTCTAGTTGTTCGTTGGTTGGCCTTCTGGTGGCTGCGATAGTGCTACTGAACACAGCCGTGGACCTCAAAAAAAAATTGAGCGATGTAATTACCTGTGGACATGTTTGGCCTAACTTAGTTTCAGGGATGCTTGCTTGCAGATAGGAGCCAGGCTTGAAGATAGAAGGTCAGATATGTCAGCTGCGGTATGTGCGCAATGATTTGGGATTATGACACCCGGATTCCCCGATCCCGCTATTTGCAACGGAATTTGTCCCATAGCTCTCTCTACTTTTTGCCTTGACCGATTTGGAGACTGGCTCGTGGGACCAGCTCCGACAATTCTTGATGCGTTACACTCGGGGAAAGCTCACATGGTTACGTGGAGTTCACCCTTTTGGTCTTCAGAAACCTTCGGAAACTGGTCCTCCTTCCGGCCCACGCCATCCATTCTTTTCAGGGCGTGTGCTATTTCCTTGGTCAGCCGGGACCCGCACTTGCTCAGACGTATCCAAGTGCCGGGACCGGTCCGAGGTATCCAAGTGCCTGAACCCCTGCTTCGCGCTGGATGAGGGGCAGATGGGATTCTGGATTTGCGAATGCCCAGAGGAGAGCAAGAATGCCCGGAGTACTCCAATGCCAACCCGTCCGGGGTACAAAAGGCTATACTCAATTGCTCAGTAGGTAGGGAAGAAGCAAAAAACACGTAGATCAAGCCAGTCGCATCTCTTGGCAATTGCACTCTCATGTGTCATGTGCTCCCGTGCTTTAGTATAGTCGAAGGTCAGTGCTGGTGGTGCTGAATCGTTTCGTGGTTTCACTTTTTGAATTTGAACATTGGGATGCCGGATCGGAGGTTTCGGTTGTTTGCGACCCTTGTCCAACATGAAGTGGTCCTAATGTTGTTTTTTCTGACAGAAGGTTCAACCCTAATGGATGTTTTTGCTTGGTCTCAGGATGTCTCAGGTATGATTCACTTGTCAAGACCAGTTTGTCCTTACAGAAAGCCCATCCCAGGCTCAGGTCACCGTTCAAAAAGGTGGCCTGGACAGAAACACCATGCCTATACAGGTCAGTCGTTGTGTTGAGGTCAACTCATGACCTCCAATATCTTGACCTTAACCAAGCACCCCGCATTGGTTCCGGCACGGTGTTTTTGCGAGTTCCTGTTGCACCAGCCAGATCACTGGTTTTTCCACGGATCCCGAGGAAAATGTGTTAAAAGGTTCAAGCACCAGGACCTTCAAACTGACCTCTTTGGAGTTTCTAAGTGACCTTGTATATACGTGACCTCATCCTGCGATATCAAAGGGTCACTTTGAAGGTCCTGGCAGAGCTCCCTACTGTGCATTGATGTGCATTGTGTCAGTCTTCCGAGTAGGTTGCCTTTGTAGAATACTATCTACGGTTCCTCACCTGTCCGTAGGGGCCATCGGCCGCACCACGCCTCTACATTCCTTCTTCGTTTCGCCAATCGGCAGATTGAAAAAAACGGGTCCTGGATAAGAGGTCTCGAGGCCCCTCTTCGCTTCACTTGCTCCGTGCCTCAGGAGCTCCGGGATCAGCACCAGTTGGATTTGAAGGCTCCGATCCACGTCTCCGCCTCGGAGGCCTCGGAGCACCTCATCTCCGTGGCCCTGCCCAAGGGACTCTACACGGTGGCGCCCTGGACGGGGGGGTGAAGTCTGCCGGCGAAGTGGTGTGCCCAGGGTCATTGATCGCATGAATGAGTTGTAAATTGGGCAAGAAATATGCAAAAAGACATTTAAGTTTCATTGCAGTGTATTTCTGAGTGATTCTGAGCGTATGATTCTTCAAGCACCCTAAGGGTCCTAACATGAACTTCAAAACCTGCACGCAGTTTGCAAGATGAGCCCGTGTTGAGGTTTTGGGATGTGTGAAAGTTGTTTGGTGTGTTCGGGCATCAAAGGTGAAGTAAAATGAGTTTTACGTTATGTATGTCACGTATGTCCATAATCCCGTCCCCCTAATAATAAACACGGGCCCCCCCCCCCCCTAATAAGGAAACCTCGGTCGCATTTTTTTTAATAGGGGGTCCCTGAAATCGGGGTGTCCAAAATAGGGTCACCTGGAAAGAGTTTCAAAACCAAAAAGTAATCCAGGAAAATTTTATATAAAATCCTTTATTAAACTCATATCAAAAATGCAAAAAACCGCCAGATCGAAGGGTCTTCCTTTTCCCCTACAAAAACCTTCATTAGAATAGTGATTCTTCAGTAGACTAACAGCTAAAGCTTTCGAAAGGTGATGTCGCTGTGCCATGCGGTGTTGCGTGACCTCGGTGGCAAGTGCGTTTGCGTGAGTCCGTGCCATTGAGGGAAGGAAAGCCTGCTGGTGTAAGCGCGGCGTGTCATGGTGGAGTTTTGGGAAACCTAATAAAAAAAACTACCCCCAAAATCGACCATGTTGGTAGTTTAGTAGCGGTTTGAAAGGGCGGCAATTTAAAACCAAATATAAACCAAATTTAGGGGATCCGGCATGACTTTTTTTTAATTGGGGTCCGTTTTTTAATAGGTACTCGGGATTAATGCACTTGTTATGGAGTCGGGCAGAATGCGTTGCTTGGCCAAGGCATGACCGTGTCCAACTGGTTGGCGGAATGACGTCGATGCACAACACCTAGTGTGTAAGTGTGTTGCCAGGGATGGGGCAGATCTTATCTGGCTGGTGTCGAAACACATCCAACAAACAAGCCTTAAGTGGGTGATTTGCAAATCAATCGGCTCAAGACAGTCCACAAACTTCGTTGTGCGTGCCTCGCCCCAAAAAGTCGCATGGACACTGAGATGCCTGAGCATATTGAAGCCTTTGCGCCCACAAAGGGTCCCACTTACAACTTTGCTTTCATTTTTCCAATGGCTTCAGGGCACATCAACCCCTCCCTTGCGATTGCCCGACGTTTGGTGCGTCAAGGGCATGCCGTGCACTACTTGTCGCGCGAACAGATGCGAGAAGCCATCGAAGATACCGGTGCCCGCTTTCACAGTGACATCGCAGAACAGCCTGAGCTTTTCGAAGACCGAGATCCATCCATGTACGGTGCCTTAGGATCTCTTCAAGAAGAACATGGGCTGAAGCTTGGTTTCTTCACTGTGAGGGACCGACCTCAGGGTTGATTTCATAAGTAAGGGAACAAAGATGCGTCAAATTGGATGACAGGATCACTGATCTCCAGTCCAGGTATATGCAACCATTCTCAGTTCCACAACATTGGCATTCGTGAAGACATGTGAAGACAGGCATTGGGGAAGCTAAGGACTGGTAGTTTGTCCAAGGCACGATTGGTGTTGAGGGAACTGGCCGTTGAGCTCATGCTTCCTGGCACCTTGCGATGGCTTCACACCATCGAGGCCCATGCGGTGCTCTTTTGCCCCCTGATCCTCAGCGGTGTTCCTTTCAGCCGGGACGTTCCGGGACACGCCACCGACGGGCCGGGACGGGACTTCGGGGGACGTCCACCGACCGAAGCACCGCCGTTGAAGGGCAAAGCAAAGATCGGATCGGCCGATCCAAGCCGATCTAAGCACCGATGAGGGGGAGGAACTGACCCTGCTCATCTAAGTCTCAACCATGCGGCCAGGACGACCTATTATGTACAAGCTGGTGAGCGGGGGAGTGACCCCATTTCAGAGGCCCACCCGGGATGGTGAATTCAACACATCTTTGCTTTCCTTGGGTATTTGGGAGAGGGGGGAGGCGCTCAAGAATAAACATCACTGACGCCATCTATCTAATCTAGTCTAATTAGTCTAGTCATGTCTAGTCTAATCTAATGTATCTATCGATCCGTTCATCGATTTATTCCATCTATGTCTCTCTCTCTCTCTCTAAATCTATCTATCTTTGTTCGAGCTACACCAAGTTGCTGGTTCTCCCATTCAACAGGTCTTGGTGGACATGTGAGGAGTCCCAGTCCACGTTCGACTCACCGAGGATCAACTTGGAGGCCCCGTTGGCTGCCAAGGTGGCGAAGCTGCCCTCAGCTGGGCTGTGTACCGTGGCCGGGCCGGGCAGTGTCCAACTTGCTTGGAGCAACACCTTGAGCTCTTTGCCTCCTGGGAATGTTGACCAACATGTTTTTCTGGGCCGTGCTATGTTGTCCATATTTTCTTTGTGCCTGCTAGACAGGACTTTCCATGAAATCAAGCAAGAGGAATAACAGTTTTTCTCGGTGGTTTGGCATGGTTTAGCCAGTCTCTGAACAAATCCAAGGAGCACCACTGCAGAAGAGCTCCTGGAAGAAAGGTCCAAGCTTCCCGCACTAGTGGAGTGCCTAAATCGCTTGAGGGCAAACTATGGCCTGCAAGTCGAGGACAGCTGTGGCCAAACAACTCAAAAAACACACTCAAGAATTTGGATGACGTGATGTGAAACGAGAAAGCATCCTTCTAATGTATAATGTAGGTATGTCGGCACATGGGTAGCAGCTTGTGGTCAACTATCATGTATATCTAAATGATACAATAAGTATACATATTTTTTAGATCCTGATCCTGTTTATTTGCTGGTTGCGTGGAACGACAAGTGGGCCGACCCACAGCCAGGTTGAGGATCACTTGAGGCCTCTAGGCCTTTTGCGAACTGCCTTGACTTCCGACGTCACTTTGGTGACCACTGCTGAGTGCTTGGCCGATCCAGTGCCACTGGATTTGACGAAGGCCTATGAGGGGCACCCTTTCATGTATTTGGGCCCCTTGCTCGACGAGCCAGGTGCCAAACGTGCTGGGGGCCACAAGTTTGACAGCCAGCGTGATCACATGGATGATGAGAAGCCTCTGGCTTTGGCGCGTGCGGCCAAGGCAGAGGGACGGAAAGTGGTGCTGGTCAGCCTTGGAACTATCATCACTGGAGATCATTCTGATTCTCGGCTGTCCAATTGCTGTGCAACATCAAGGTTATATACTCAGGTTCCAGGTGTGTATAATAAACATATATATAAGTATATATAACATTCCGTGTTTGGGGTTGGTTGGTAAGGATTATGGCTGGAAAGCCCATGAGACCGTCAATGGAGAGAAGCGTGGACTTACAGGAAAAGAGCTTTGTCAGGCTGCCTGGCAAGCAGTTTTTGATGTTTTTGGAGAAGCTGATGGCGCTGATGCCCAGACACCCCTGATCTTGCTGCTGGGTGGTAATTTGGAATATGTTTGCTGTTCCAGTCCCGCATTGAGCTCCATGCTCAGCCAAGTTCCCAAAATGTATCAACATTTTACCTTGAATTCACTTGGCATTTTTAACGCAAATCCTCAGTACATGTTTGGGAGGTCAGTGGGGGAAAGAGACCGCACTGAGGCTGGCTTTGGGGCCACAAGCTGATGCACTGGAGAATCTGCAGGTGCCACCCAATGCCTACTGCCAACCGATCCTTCCTCAGGTGGATTTATTGAGGCTCGGCTTGGATGTCTTCCTGACACATGGGGGACAGAACAGCTTCATGGAAGCCTTATCCACAGGAATTCCCATGGTGCTTTGCCCTGGCTTTGGGGACCAGCCCGTGAACGGCGCCAAAGCAGAATCCATGAAACTGGGTGTGTGCGTGCCACGCCCTAAGGGTCCATTGCACGAGGCTGAGACGGAAAGGGCAGCATACAGAAAGGCAACAGCACTTGCATTGCAGAGAGTCACCAGCAATGGGTCCTTCAAAGAGAATGCCGTGAGGTGTGCAGAAGCTTTGCGTTCTTCTGGCGGAGTCAGTCTGGCGACAAAAGTTCTGCTAAGCCTGGCACAAGGAAGTTCGAAGAGCGGTGACCTTGCGCAGATTCAAAGGAACGGAGGAGCTTAAGGCCAACAGAAACACGGGTGAGAGCATGTAAGAGCAAGAGCAGACTTTGGTCAGGCTGGCATTCTTACATAATTAATTTGGATGAAACATGCTTAGCTTGTACAGGCTACTGATGCCTTTGGGCTCCCGCACATTGCAAGTTGTATAGAATCTGCTGAGTGCAGGCTCAGGGCCTCTTCTGCTGTATAAATATTCGAGAACTTCCGACCAAATGCGGTGGTAGGAGTTTAGCCGCTTAGCCTCGGTTTGGCGTGTTCAACTTCCCACACGAAGCTACCCAAGGACCAGCGGGTCCATCGTATGGATACGTAAAGGTACAGCAACTTTCCGAAGAAAACGCAGTGCTGTCTCAAAACGGAGGAAACCCACGATAGCTGCGATAGCTCTTGAAGCATTTTCTCTTCCACCAAGTTTGACCACCTCCTTGAAGCACATCCATGTGGCCAACTGGTCGCCCGGGCCCAATCAGATCTCATGTTCTGTCAATCTGCGGGGGGCTCCATGCCTATAAATCTGTATATTATAGTTATAAGATAATATACAGTACTGTATATATATATAATATACATATTTTTGTTAAATCTTCTTTTTGTATACTTGACCCTTAGCCCCTTTGGCTGAGACCTAAAGGTCTCATAAGGTTTTACTTCTACATATTACATGCATACCATGTTTAAAATCGACGGACCCAAACCCTGAGCCGCTGAGATCTGTTGCTTTAGGACGTCCGGACGGTCCGGCTCATCGCTCGGCGCCTTCCGCTCGATGAGGTGCCCTTTAGCTCTCATCAGATCGTCACGGACGCAGTCACACAGAGCAAGACCAAGTGCCGTCACTGGGCCGTGTGACGCCGTGTGGTCTACCGAGGGGGAGAAAAAGAAAGGAATCAAAGGAGGCCAGCAACGGAAGTAGAGGGTTTTGTGATCCAACACCAGGGTTGTCACTGCGATGCCAGTGTAGGCCCCTCAATGGACCCTGAATGATTTACGATGATTTAAGATGCATGGACCAACACAATGTCACCGCATTATGCCAGAAGGTGCGGTGAGCCCAAGTATGGAAACTTTGAGAGCAGGCAGTACTTGTACCCCTCTTTTTTGTTGACATGTTCGGCCAGGCAGAGCATGCCTTCCAGTCTGTTCATGCGCCTTTCTGGCACTGAGGAGGCCAATCTTGCGGTTGCATCGACCTGAACTTGCACCAGGAAACCCTCTATGACCTAGGCCATGGCCGTCGGACCCTGTCGCTGTACGACACCAGGGGAAGTACGGACCCTGCGCTCCGCATGATCTGCGGTCCGTTGTTTGACACACCAGCTGTGTGGAGGCGTTCCGGCCAGGCACTCGCTTCGTGTATCTCTCCATGTGGGGCGAAGCGACCGATCTGCCCATCCAAGAGGCCGGTGCCGAGGTCCTGACCAGTTTTTTTTCCATGCAGTGGACCTGTCGGAGTCAGTGTAGTAGGTGCTCGGATGAATCAGGAAGTGATGTTCTGGAATTGGATTCCTCGGGATGTGTCCAGTTTCGTCTCACTACCTGGGGGCTTTGGCCGATATCTTTGCTCTCCTGTCACCAGGAAGGAACTCAAGGGAGCCATTTTGGATCACCTCCCAGAAACCACCGCGTTTTTCCTCGGGGAACGTGCCACCACCGCCCCGGACCCCACACCGTTCGCGGCGCGGCGACACTGCGTGGAGCGTGACACCGGAGGCGGCAGCCTGGTTTCAACGCCTACGGGTCGAGTGGCCGCTGTTGATGGCCTTGCCACTGTGGCTCATCGCCGAGGCACCCACCGAGGTGCGCGGGGGAGGGGAGGGGAGTGAAGCAGGTGAGCACGTCCCTTATTTGGGTGGGGCGCAGAGAGTGAAGATCCGCAAAGGAATCGAAGGGAATTTGGGAGAGGTTTGGGTGGTTGGAGAGGTTCGCTTGGGACCTGAGTTTTGTTAGAGACTCCCTTCATGCAGCAATTGGCCACAGATCGCTTTTCACGCGTGAGGTGGGGAAGAAAAACAAATACTTCCAGATTGCTGATTCAACCCCAGAAGCCAAGAAAGCCCGAGTCGATGTTGAAGCCACATCTGCAACTTTGAAGGTGTTGTAGAGGGGGGAGGCTTAGTGGAAAGGATGCAAAAGATGGCAGTTGAAGTTCCTGGCTTTTGGAGACGAAATAGCAAATTGGTTTCCTTTAGCAGTAACATGTTCACAGGGATCCTGCAGAAGTAATGAACGTGTTGGGTACATTGCGACGTCGTCTTGGATCCCTTAGTGAGGGCTCCTACCAAACTGAAACTGAACATTACTGAACTTGACAGCTTGACCCTGTCGCCGATTCTTTGCGTAGAGACTAGCTAAATAATGATATAATGCTAAATAGCTTTGGAACCACAGGAGGTACGAGCCCCCAAATGCTAGACTGCTAGACGATTTATTTGCAGGTGCTGCTCTGCATCACTGGCCCTGATGACGACGAGCGCCTTCCACCAGCAGGGGATTTGGGGAGGGTGTAGATCCACACCTCTTGGACTTGTGAACATCCAATGGTTTCAATGACTTCAGGTCCCAGGTGAATTTCGATCTGAACGTCCGAGAGCTGAGGGCCGCAAA
The DNA here is from genome assembly GCA_963970005.1 of Durusdinium trenchii. Classification (NCBI taxonomy): domain Eukaryota; class Dinophyceae; order Suessiales; family Symbiodiniaceae; genus Durusdinium; species Durusdinium trenchii. Next base: position 225,510 of record CAXAMN010025695.1, read on the forward strand.
AAAAAAATCGCAATGGAGTGCTTTGAGACACTCTTCAAGAGCATTTCCCGGTTTTCTCGAATTTTGTTGGCGCATCACATATATCTCTCCCTTATTGTGGCTAGCTAGAGCGAGATGACCGCAGCAGCATAGGAGTTTGTGTTTGCTGACTGCTTTTGGCACAGTCAGCTATCTCAGCTGCGTAGTGGGAAAGGAACATGATGGCAGGCGTTACATTGTAGTGGTTTGCTGGAATTCCTAAAATGTCTATAGTTTATTGTTGTAATTTATATTAATAATAACAACTTGGATCTAAACATGCCTAGCTGCATGCCACCTGTAAAGAATCTTAATTTGTGGAAACTCTGTATGTTTTGGTGCTTGTCGGTGACCTTCAAGGGCGGACTGAGCTCAACCTGCTCCATGTATCAATCTTACGCCTCGTGATTCATCCTGCGTTCATCATCCGCTTTCGACGGTACGACGTACCACCACCTGGGTGGAAAAGGTGCCCTCGGTTTCAACAACATCTTTGGCCACTGAGATGCTTGCTGCGTGGAAGCGAGCCATGCATGGACCTGTGGCCCTTGATCCCCCATCGGCGAGTGCGCAATGAACGCACAGGCGCGTACCCGTGTACCTGTGTGTACGGCCTCCAAAGCGCTATAGCGTGTATGATCTGATGTAGTGTTTCAATGTGTTTCACCTTCATGCCTTCGAACCTGAGAAGAGAATCTGAGGTTTCGGTCTCCAAAAGATCGGAAAACGAGGTGAAGACTTCCCCTAAAAGTTACCTGTTTTTGGCTCTCGGATCCGTCCATAAGGGCGTCCGTTGGAGGAGTGGCCGGGTGCGTTGGTGTATGTTGGTGTGGTCCGTGGTGCTTCCAGTTCGTTCTCATTGGTTATTACAGTTATGCCTCAAGAATCAATACTTCCATACAGTCCATTCTATTCCTGTTATCATCGAAACCGACAGTGGGAACAGGGTGTCATGACTAGTGACTAGATCAACTGACCCTCCTTGGAAACGTGGTTGACCCTTCGTTGGTTTCGCTGCGCCTGTCGGAGGCGCCTTGCGAATACACATTCCACGACTGCAAGGGAACTTGCGCATCAGCTGCCTGTGGCAGGCAGAGGGGTACTGCCACTGGCTGGATCGAGCAATTAGCTCGATAAAAACAAACTGCGGTGGCCTTACATTGTCATCTCAAGCCGTTTTGCTTTTCATGTGTGATGTTGAACGATGTGCCTGTCCCTAAGGGTTCCGCTTCCATGGTTTTTGTCCAGCAGGGGG
>CAXAMN010025695.1:226792-244844 GCA_963970005.1 Durusdinium trenchii
AGCTGTCACCCTACTTTTCCACGGTTTGTTTCATGGCTCTTTCACGACACTTTCCCACAAACAGGTTTCCCCTCCGCTGCTTTTCCACCGTTGCTGAGCGCCTCCAAAGTGCGAAACTCTTTTGTTAAAACATCTACAAGTTTTCGGACTCTCCACCGTGCCGTTCTCTCACTTTCCTTCTCATCTTGGGAACTGAGTTAACAGAAAACCAATGTCAGAGTGTATGTCATCCCAGCATTCGGCACGTTTTCCTCGCTTTCTCCGGTTTTCAGAGAGGCGCAAGCCCGAGTGCCATACTGAGTGATGCTATTCCGCCAGTGCTCCGCCTCCCTCCCCACTTCTTCGCACGCCACAGTTGGACCGCCAGCGGTGCCAACGGGACAGGAGCCACTCCAGACAGCGAAGGCCACACCCCAGCTGTTGGTCTATTCCTCGAGCAAGCTGGAGATATTTTGCCCAAGGCCCACCAGGGCAGAACCCGGGTGGAGTGCTAGATATCCTCCAAGGATTTGTGAAGAGGGCGTCGAGAATTGAAGCTTATGGTGCCTATAACATCTTAGGTCATGAGATGATGTGAGATGTATATGTACATGTCGATATTGATGCAAGTCAGCGAGGTCGTTGTTTGATTCAAACCTGTGCATGTTTCTTCCTCCAGGTCACCCGGAGGAGTGATGCAGCCGGGATGCTGCGACATGCCAAGTCGCTTGGGAGTTGTTTGGAGGAAGGAACATGGGCCACAGTGGAGCTGTTGGAGGCCTCACCTGCAAAAGAACGTCTTAGAATGGGCATCTTAGGTGTTTACAAAATAACTAACCTATTATAGTGGCACAATAGTTGCGCAAGTTCAACAAGGGATCGAGAAGCTCAGCAACCCTAGGCGGGTACTCGCCGAACATCTCATGTTTTTTGGGAGAACAAGGTACTTGTTGGGACAATCCTCATGTGTAGCTATATAGCATTAAGATTTGTTGCAGCGGGTGTTTGATCGTGTATATATATATACATATTTTTGAGTAACATTTATATATATATATATATATATTTGAGTAACATATATATATATATATGTTTGTCCATTTCGGTCAGCATTCCTGAACAGTCAGATTGTATAGACAAACACTCATGATGGCCAAAGCTTCCCAGACATCTCAAGACTGGAGGACCGAAGGCTTTCGTCCTCCAAAGGATGCCCAGACATCGCGTCGTCCAACTTCGTCCCACTTCGTCCTTAAGGGTTTGCTATGTGAGCCATTTGCAGAGCTGCACAGATGGGCACACTCCGGATAGAGAGCCTTCTGATCTCAGGAGAGCTGTGCAACTTTTGGCAATCCTCGGCTCTTTGTGCTGGGCAATGGACATCAGGAGCCAAATGGAGCTGAGGGGTTGTGGGCAATCTAGCTTGAGGAGCTGTTCGCTGGAGAGATCCAGTTCAAAATGGAAGGATCCATGAAGTGCAATCAGTTCGGAGTTCTGAGTTTCTCCAACTCCCAGAAAACCCAGTAAAAACATGTCTTTCCTGGATCGCAGAGGGTATGGCCCTTGGAGGTTCATCAGGCCGCAGCTTCCACAGGTTTTCTTTCAGCGCTGCCTCACCAGGCTTTGCCAGTGGTTTCGGAAGTCTCCGCAACCCGCAGGCCAGTGGAACCCGCGGGGAACCTGCGGACCGGTGAAAATCCCTTCAGAAGCTCCTCCAAGAGAGAGCCATAGAGCCCTCGTTTGGAATCGGGTGTTGAGGTGTTTCATGTGAAAGCGAGAATGGCCAACCTGGAATGCACTGCAGTGACTGATTGATGCAGCGTTTGTTGGCCTCCAATTCCGGCCTGTTGATTCTGAGCACGAGAGAGAGAGAGAGAGAGCGCACGGGCCGCACGGGGGTTACCATTATTTTCCCATTATCTTCTCACCTGTGAATTAGCAACAACGTAGCGGCGGGGGCTCTGCCATCGATGCTCTAGGCGTTTGGCCCAAACATTGCCCTTTCAGCCGAGGGATGTAGCTAGCCGAGACTGGCGGTGCGATGACCAGTGATATTCCATGGCGGTGCGACCCTGGCTGATGCGGTGTATGGTTGGGACCTGCCTGGCCAGTCCAAGTTTTTTGCCCTACTGCCCTCCTGTCGAGCTCTTGGGATTTTTAACTGAAGAATGCCAGGCTGCAGCTGCTCTCAAGGAGAGGGGTGTTGCTACAAGCACAACTGTCTCCTGCCCTACCGATGGAAGATGGTCAGTATTCAGTACTGCCTTGAGCATTCTCATTTGGACATAGGGGCTGAACGTGCTCGCCTTTGTATGACCTGACTGGGAGGAGGTCAACAAGCCAGGGTTCCATAGGGTTTCCAGATCCCCCTTCAGCTTGGGGTGTAGATGACACGGAGCACTACCAGGGGCCCAGTCCATCCCAGTCCAACATTCACTCTGGACAGTCCAACACAAGTGCACCTTTTGTTCACCCTAGGCCAGCACCTTTTTCACCATTTCAGCCCACGAAAACGAGCACGGAAACGAGCTGTCCCCTGGCGCAGCTCCTGATCACGTCAGGAGGGAATGATGCTCAGCTTCTATGGCCACATCGAGGAGCTGGAATGGGCCGCGGCGGAGGCCGCCTCCGCTGGCCGTTTGACCATGCGTGAAGCGCAGGACTTGCTCAGCTTCACGGACGCTCACAGGTCACGCGATGTCACGCGCGCTCTCGACCGGTGAGATGGACAGATGAGTCGACACACATTCAGCCTCCCAGAAAGACGACCTACCGGGCGAAAGGAAGGGCAGGAAAGACATCAATCAGCATACTCTTTTCAGTGTTCCCCCAAGCGGTCGACTTCAGTCAATCACTATCAATCACTTGCTTATCGTAATTATACCGTACATTTGCTGTTTACTTCAGTTTCCTCTTGATGACCAATCAATGAGACAATGTCGTGGACTTTGACTCAAAGTGCTCTTCCGCAGCCATGGATCGTTTGTTTCGGTGTGGTAGCAATGCCATCGGTTTTTGCCAGTGTTGGCGCCCACGAAGAACATGAATTCATCTGCAACTTGGACAGGGACATCGTGGTCCACATCGGGCTGTTGGATCTTCTTGGTGATTTTCATTGAAAAGCCAGTGAACCCCATTTTCTTCATGTAACTGCCAAGAAGAGGTCACTTTTGGTTGTCCACGCCGCGTGTGCGGTGCCCATCCGCTCACCTTAGGGACATCGCGAGTGTCCAAGTGTAATCAGTGTAATCCTGGAAACTCTTTGATTTGGTTGGCCGTCATCCGTAGAAGAATGGGCATAACAAAAGAATATAAAAGACAGATGGCACGAGTGCGAGCACGATTCAGAGTCCTGGATGGTATTGCATTTCTTCTTCCATTACTATAACTACCCACTTTTCCATGACAAGGAAAGTCTAGTCAACACACAATGGGGGCATCCTGGGCACTCGGCAAGGAAAGCCTCAACTTGATGCTTTGCATCTCGCGTCATCGATGTGCCTTTTCCACCGTCGATGACTTCCAGTTGGCTTGGAACGAGACCTGCGATCGGCTGCTGAGCCGTGCCCCCGTGGCATTCTCCAGTGAAAGTCCCTGTCGAGATGGGAATGAACTCATGGCTGTTATGGGTCGATTGGTGCACAAGCTGCAGTCCGCGGATGTTGCACAAGCATCCACACAAGCCGTTTATCCTGCAGATGTAGCGCCCGTGTGCCAAAACCGAAGCCAACCGCACGTCACGAAAAGGAGTCGTCCCCTCTTGTTTTTGCAGGGGACCTATGGGAATCACACCGTCTCTTCGGTGAGTCTTTCCATTTTGGAGCTTGTGGAAGCACTCGCCACAGCTCAGAATCGGATCATGTCAGACATGGTCTCGGTGAACCTGGGCGCGCACGATGGCAGCTGCGGGGATGCTGTGGAGATGGATGGGGCCAACTGCCTCTTTGATCGGGGCGGCCGGGGCGTGGCGATTGAAGGCTTGGAGCTGGCGCAGGCCTTGCATAGCCGCTGGAAGGACGTGGAGGTCCATGTGGGAGACTCAGCAATTACTGTGGTTTCAGGTAGGTTCTTGTGTATACACCCATAGTATCCCATAGTAGGTCTAACAATCATGAGTGGAACCAAGGCCGGTCTGGTGCATTTCATCTCACAACTTCTCACCATTGATCGATGTATATATATATATATATTGGATGGGTGGCATCATCACACCCATGAAAAAGGAGTGTTCAACATTCATGAATTAAAGGTGCAACACAAAAAGCATGTTGTTGGTGTTTCTTTGGGTAGCATCATTGCCTTAGACAACATTTCCAACAACACCTGAATTAAAAGACCTCCGTTTAGCTTCACCTTGCTTTTCTTACTGTAGCTTTGTTTAGTTGCAATTAGGAAATCTTAGCTTATTCTTGTTTTGTTTAGTAATCTTAGTTTGGCTTTAGTCTTTTAGAGCCAAATGTGCACCTCAACAAGCAATGCGGCTAATTATCAAGCGCCATAAGCACCCGATTGATAGATGGCGTTGGCACCCCAAGTAGCTAGGTGTCTTTCAGATGGGGTACGCCACCAAATTTTGGGGTATCTTGTGCCACCTTCTCTCAATCCACTAGAAAGGTCATCAACTTCTCAAACTCCTGCTTCGGAACTGGTGACATCCCAGCGGTCCGGCATCAGTGGTTTGCCCAGTCCGTTCGGCTTTTCTCTGGCCCTGTCTGACGAAAGCATTATATATAAATATATATAATGCATTTATACCTACACCGGGCTGGTTTTAAGGGGTCAACGTAGGCATATATATATATGACAGACATGGAGTGTTTGGGTAATACATCTGCAGTTCTCTTCCGTGTCCTCCTTTCTTTGGCATTTCGACTCCCAAGGATATGTGTCGCCAGAAGAAGCCAGTGAGCTGGTGCGAATGAGCTTGAGGAAGCGAGAGATTCAGGAAGCGTGGGCCATGGCGTGGGTTCCCTCCACCTGACAAGCTGTGGGATCATAAGAGGATCAGAAGGTCAGGTGTGTTTTTGGATTCGTGTGACTGACCTGAGGCACAAGTATGGTTGGATGCATTTAAAGGGTGATCATCATGTTTTTGGGTAGGTGCTGCTGGTGCTGCTGGTCGCATTTGCTTTGATGGCACTTCTCCGCGCAAGCGGATCCAACATGACAGACTCCAACACAGATGAAAGACCCGAAGATGCGTGGGGCAAAACTACGGATCTCCACGTCCAAGTCAAAACATCCCAAAACTCCTAAAGTGTGAGGGTTTTGCCACAAAAGCGTCCTCTTCACTATATTGCGTTCGAGGTTTCATGTAAGTTCAAGTCTCCCTGACCCACAGCCGAGACTCGGCGCTTCGTGGCGTGTTGTTGGCGTATCCAGGAGGTCGACCTGCTGAAGATCGATTTGGATCACGCGGATTGCGACTTCGGGCGGCGCTTGCTGGAAGATCTACCACCTCCCGCGATCCTACACGTGCCCCAAGCGCAGGGGGTTCGGTTTCACCCAGCAACTCCCGTTTCAAGGGTTTGGGCTGCGAATTCTTAGAAGAGAAGGCCCAGTAGACCGGTAGACTCTAGGCTGATTGCAGGTATGGCATGTGGCGCGGCATGTTCTTGTTTGAATCAATCGATCGATCGATCGAAGAAACAACGGGGGGCGCGCGCCTGCGGCGCCGCATGAGTATGGGTACGGAACCCAACATTCAGTTCGCCTGGTCTTTTGCAGCGATTCAGTTCTTTCATTGATGGCACGGGAACCTACAGATGCTTGACACTTGCTGTCCCCTGCGAAGCCCACTGTTGTTGAAGAGAGTCCCTTACTAGTTGATGGATGGTAGGTCCTGGGGGAAGAGTTTCATTTGCAGGAGTGGGTTTCTGTATATAGCTATGATATATATATATAGTTATATATTACGATTACTTAATGTACAGTATAGTTACTTAATGTTACTTGCACATAGGACACATATTTTGTTCATCGGTTGAAGAGAATTGCAGCCAGATGATCCCATTCATTCTTCGCAGGTTGAGTACAACCGGCTGCTGCCCCCGCCGGTCCGCTATCGCGAGTACTTCGCCTTCAAGAAAGCTGGACTCATGGGTACCTCTTGGCGTGAAGGTCGGCAGATGGCGCATTGGGCCGGCTGCTCACTGCAATCCTGGCAGGACTTCTGATAGAGTTTGGGCCTGGAACCGGGGATTGAAGCCCGAAATGCGCAGATGTGTGGAGACCATCGCATCAGGAAATGAAAACACGCAGCATGCGGGTTTGAGTGTTTTCGAGGGGTAGTGGTTCTAAAGTTTTCTGGACCAGTGGTGCACAAACCTCCACGTAAATTCAGACACAGCTACATGACACCAATTCCCCAGTGGTACAGCATGGAAGTAGATGGCATGGTCACTAGGATCGTGGCGTCGCCTACCCGGGAATGGTCCAGGTCGTTTGTTGTTCTGACCATGGCCATTGCATGACACATCATGGAACGCCAGGACCTGGCGCAAGTGCACCAACTGGAGCTCTTTCAGGCAAGAGGATGTCCATCGTCCATCGTCCGTACGAAGTGGAGCTACACTTCGACTCATTCACATGGAAGTGGAGCGAAAAAGCTCTTTTAATGTACTGTAAAGGAAATTAGGTGAACGTAGTAGTCTTTCAAGGGACCATGCCATCCACTTCCATGTGATGTGTTCGTCAGAGTGTCATTGCTTCTTGAGCCGACGCTCCCCCTTGCGCTTTTCGGTTGCTCATGGGTCCAACTGCCGCTTGATCAGTGTTTGGCACTGTTCTGCAAATTCCGCAGTCACATTTGTGAACAAATGAATCGCCCATAATCGCCCTGGTTACGAGGAGAATTCTGCTAAACCAGCTGAAACCCATCTTCCCTCCAATGCACTCTGAAATTATGGTGATTGATGTTCAACGGATCTTCTTCTCTTTCGTCTTCCAAGGATTGCAATCTCCAACGGATTGGATCTCGCTCGTCCAAGGACCCCCACCCCACCGGTTCTCGCAACGTGTCCATCTCAGGTCACTTGGATGGATCTCACTTTTCTACGTCGCGACGTGGCCGCGCTGCTGGACGTCGCCTTGATCGCGCCGGAGCCCAGCCAGATCTTTACAGCCTGGCTGGACTCCTTCTGCGTGGTGCCCGGGCATCAGTTTAAACATGTTTAGCCAGTTGTTTGAGCTTGAGTCTTGATGCTTTGGATATTTTTGGGAGACTACTGAAGAGTGGCATGTCCCAAAATGTGTTGGGAACAGTCAGTCAGAAAGTCTGCGTTTGTGACCCGAATGTGGGACGTGGCCAAACGAGAACAAAAGTGGTCTTGACATGTCCATGACCAGGGATGGGACACCCCATAAATTCCATTTTGCGCAGAATCGGCGCCGTCCTCCAACCACCCCCCCGACACCGAGACCAGCCATTGTAGTCAACGCCTGCGCGCATGAAGCCGAGAAGGGCAAAAGTGGATGTTGAGCTTATACTTAGCTTTTTTGTATCGAACTACTGGGGCACTCACCGAATACCCCTAGTAGACTACCCAATATGGTTCTTGTGGTGTCTCCATTATATGTACAATGACGGAACCATGTATATCTATGGGACATGTATCACCCCCTTTGGTCACTCTCTCCTGTTTTTGATTCTGCTTCACTCCTTTCCCACCTGGTCTATGGGTCCTTTGACTGCGCGTAGAGGCGCCCTCGCGACACCTCTACGGCCACCAAGCCTTTGCCTCGTGGGATCTCCGCGCGCTCGCGGACGCGGATGTGGACGTGCGCTGCTCTCTGGCGCGTCGGCTGTGGCGCGGCGAGGGGCCGCGGGGCTCGGAGCTCTACTGCTGAGACGGAGTCGCGAAAGGAGCGCGAGCGCAATGCGCTGTGTCGGGGCAGAGAACGTGGGTTTGATGGAGGTGTGGAGGGTGTAACGCATAGCAACCCTAGCTGGGGCTGGAGCAAACTCCAACATCGATGAGACAAAAGAAAATCAGACGTCTAAGTCTAGGCAACCCATTGGGCTAGATGGACCCCCGGCCCCATGGAGACTCTCAGAAGGGGATGGATTTTTCAAGGGTTCTTGCTCGAACCCTTGTAGTGCAAACAATATCAACTGTTTGAATTTAGTTCTCATGTTACGTTATTAGTATTTAGCCTTTGCACGGACTGAGGAGAAGATTGGAGGCTTGCCTGGGCCATGAATTGGACAGGTGGCTTCGTAGTGGAGATCTCCATCGAGCTAGCAGTGCACAACTTGACGAGTCATAGAAGGCCAAGAAGCTTTTGACATGAGTAGATGAAGGATATCCAGCAGTAGCCAGCTTAGTGTGTCTACAGACTCCAGCCACCGCACCATGGCGTACGAAACCTTGGCAGCTTGAAGCCGGTCCATTGGGATGACGTGCGGAGAAAAAGGGCAGCATGCTTGGGGGCTTGAAAACTATGTAAACTATAATGCCAACTGGCTTGCATCATAAACCTATTTGTTCGCTCATATATCCTCCTAAGGCCAGGCTAACTATAATATCTAACTATCCCAAAAAGCGTAAGCCTGTTTTACGTCCAGCATTGGCTGGTGATCTCTAATTCGAGTGTTTCTGGGCACTTTTGAGGGGAGTGGCTCCCCCACAACCTCCCATGCCATAAGAACAAGTTGCATGAGAACATGAAGTTGTTCTTGAGGGCTTTGCGCTTCCTTGGAGAGAAAAACTCAGAGGATAAGCAGATAAAACAACCACTTAAACACGCACGTTGCACATTCACCTGCCAATCAAGTTTGCCGAGTTGCTGTATGACAGACTTTTAAGAATATTGATTGGCCACAGGCGTTAGCTGTCAGAAGTTCGCTTTTCCTCATGTGGGTTCAGTGGAGGCTTTTCTTGTAGTAGTGGTCCATTTCGTTCACGTTAACCAGCACTCCGCCTGCCTTAGCCTGCACAGGTTGCCAAATCCCGGGAGTGACTCAAACAGCCAACTGTGGAATCCCAGAACAAACATCCAGGTGGTTTTGCTGCATCCAGGTGGTTTTGGAGGTGCTTCGTGGACCTTCCCGTGGAGAAGAGCTTCAACTCGACATCTACCTTTGCGGCTTTGCGAAAGCTGTGGGGAACCGTGGATTTGACGCGAGGATGGACCACAGGACGTAACCAGCAAAGGTCGTCAAACACACAAGGAGACAAACAGGGCCACTGGCCCAGAATTGAAAACGATGGAATAAATAGAGACAAATAAACACATGTGAAAGGGTAAGATGAAATTATGTTGCCTAACTTTTTCCCTGCAATACTAACCGCCAAACAAACGCCGTTTGGCCAAGTTTTCCAAAATTTGGTACCCAGAACGCTTCCAAATAATTTGACCCGTTTGTATCCTGATTTGGTTTCCCATGTCTTCGCCTCTTGTACTGTTGGATTTCACCAATCCCTCATCCTATTCTCATGCCTTTTTGCAGTCTGGCTTCTGCCCCAGATCGGCAAAACCATCCAGAATTCCAACCACCCGCAGAATTCCAGAAAATCCGTTGCATGGCTCTTTATAGTTGAATTTTCACATCAAAAGTGGACATTCACGACGACTTTCTCCATTCATGTGCATATCACATGTCACCTGGTGACCCTTAAGACCAGCGCGTCGCTTTATTCTAGAGGCAATCTTTAAATGATTGTGCTCAGCGGAGTGGGTGGGTACAATCTTCTCTAGAATGGGGTTGTTCCAAGATTCATTGTTGTACAAACTTCTCCGAAACTGGATGCTTCAAGCGCACAAGAGCTACCAAAGGACGTCCCACACAATCCCTTGTTCATAACCCCCGAATTCCATAATTTGGTGCAACCCGCCTCGCAGATGAAGCGGGGGTGGTTCCACAATATTTGATTCCCCGACCTTCTGAGCCGCTTGGAGAGGGGGTATGAATCAAGCCCTGACAATCAGTGAAGTTTCTTGTCGGGTTGGATGTGCCTTTTCTGCAAGTAAATGGTTTCAGAAGGGAGATTCAGCTTCGACACAGGAGCAGAGGCCTTGGGTTTCTTCGCGGAAACACTTTTTTGGTTGGAGATCAGAGCTTGAGGTATGTTCCAAGCTCAAGTATTCCAGTATGTCAAGATCCCGAAATCAGATGGAGCTTAGCGATGGTTTAAGCTGGTCCACTTCAGTCCGGACCACACCCAATCACGAGACTTGCTACTAGTTGATCATTGAAGAAGGGGGTAGGATCATCCCTAAGACTAAGCCGAATCCCAAGACGAAGAAAGTGAACAGAAGAAGAGCAAAGTAACATGTTTGCTGCATATATGTGTGTATATATATATATAGTGTGTGTGTGATCACCAAAGGCTCCCAAGTTGATTACGATGGTTTTGATTCAATGAAGTGCCCCGATTTGGCCACCCGAGCGCTGTTCCACTCAGGCATCCCAGCTGGGAGCCTGAAGGACAAGGCAGATGACTTCACAGACCCTATAGTGACTGGCTTATTTGTTGGGAACCCGCTCGCATCATGAAAGAACACAGCTACTGGTAAGAGTCAATTCATAGCTAACTAGTGGACGATGTCTTGTGAGCCAACAATCCAGATTTCGAGGCAGCGCTCAGGCAGCGCTCCGGCAAGCGATTCCCGTCATGAAATAGAGATGGTTGGAGCCAACAGGTCGATTCGCTCCATTCGCTCCACCGCAACGAACCAATCACCAGTCTCCCAAGTATCCCTCAGTCTTTCAAGGCCAGTTGTCCTCTCACTCCCAATCTCTCAAGTTCCAACGACACTGTCCGTTCATCTCCAAGTCCAATTTCCGCTCGCGGAACGGCGCAGGACGCTCCGCGTCCCAAAGTGGCCTTGACCGTCTTCGTTCGCCAGGCGGCCCGAGATGTGGCGCGGGGCCGTTTTCGCGTGGCGACCCTGAAAGACCGAAACGCGACATCTTGCCTTGGAGTCTTAGAGGGAGAAACACATTCAAGACCTTCACCTGGCTTTGCTATTCTGAGCACGCTCAGTTTGTGCCACAGCAATCTGCCAAGCATTGTCAGTGAAGCATTTGGCAGTTGCGGCTTTGTGCTTCACAAGTGCGGTCCTGGCAATATTATTCTGACCAGAATCGTACATCGCTGCCCTCTAAATCAGCTAGTTCAGCTATACTATGCACAGAAGAGTTTGGAAGACGATTGTCTACATTCCACCACATGACGGCTATGTTTGCTGTGGGGAAGGCTAGCTTTGTTCCACTCCCGTCCCCGCACCCACAGGAAGAACCCGAGCGGAGGCCCTCCGCTCCCCAGCGCTTGGCAGAGGGGGTGCCGCCACGTCACGGGAGCCGTTGGGTGGAGGAAATGGGAAGAAGAGGCGGGCTGTGGAAACAAGCCACGTGCCAGTCACTCATTTGTCTTAAGTTGCCTCTTTTCGTTTGGATGGATGATCAACGGCAACTGGGGGGTTTGCCTGCAGTTGAGGCTGCAACCGGGTTGGGAAGAAAACCCTGCTGGCCGTTGCTTTTTGTATCTTTTTGGTTGATCGCTTTAATCTCTTTTGTTTGACACTGATCGTTTTCAAGCGCTCGAATGATGTCGATTGCATTGCCGCTGAAAGATAGCTCGGGTGACCATAGCATAGAGAGATCAACAATCGTTACGCGTTTGTTGTGGTTGGTGCATTTAAGTTTACATTGTAATTGTGCGCATTTGCCACCTCCACTTGGGCATGTACCTGGCCTACACACCCAGCAATGCTCCCACTGCTTCAAGCCTCATGTTTTAAGGGATCAATGTCCAATCCCTTCAAACAATGCACTTGATTTGATTTGAAAACAGCATAAGTAGGCAAGTACTGCCCTCGAAGTACTTAGCAACCCCCGGCCCCGCCAACAAAAAAGGACACATACCATCCAATGGTTGTCCTGCCTGGAGATCCCTAAGTAGTGTAGGGTAGGCCAGCCAGGACACCCAGACAGGATGGGTCCCGGTATGCTTTGGGGTAACTAGCGCGGTGGCTCCATTCGAGTCGCGATGCCCGAAAGGCTCCGTTGGAGTCGCGTCCTGTTCCGGTCGTAGTAAGGTCAGGAGCCCCTAGTGCCCTCGTAGCCGTCCGATCGCTCCACACGGTGGGTTTTCCCCGTTCGACACCTCACTCCAGGGCCGCCCTCGGGGCCAACCTCAGGTGCTGCGCCGGGAGATCGGCCGCTCGAAGACCACGCTGGGTGGCTATGCGCCTCGGATGCAGCGCATGACAGGGACAAGAAGAACAGACTGAGGTGATCAGTGAAAGCCGATCACAGAATGACAGGGACCCTGTGGTGAATTCTATATCATTCGATATTTTCCCTGACCTTCTTCATTCCTATATGTTTCACATGTAGCAGGCAGGTTTCACCATTTGGCAGGGTCCAGCCACTTGTTTGCCTTTTGGTCAGGTGGCTCGGGAGCCAAACGTCGAGATCTTGTTTGAACAAATTGAGAATCCACCAGCTCCCTCCGACAGGTTATGACCAGAAGCTATGAAGTCAAAGACCGAACTGGAGGAAAGTTGCGACCAAACACGGGTTCACGGTATAAATTAATAATTCTTTTCCTGGCTCCTGGCATTGGCTGAACTTGGGCGGTGTCACAGGACACTAGTTCTAGCCGCAGCTGCGAGATGCTCGCGACTAGGACTAGGAACAACGCCTCAGCAGCGCTGTGCCCTTCTGAGGTGCTTGCTTCTCTCAGCCTTTCAGGTGCCGAGTCGCGGCAGGAGCTGTTCTGCGTGCTGCAGAATGCTGCTCCACAGGCGTACGGGGGCTGCTCGGACAGTCTTCGCAGGTTGTTGGTGGTGCTGAGTGGTGTCCGGGCCAAAGTGGAATGATCATTCTCGGAATTTCACCCAGGACCTAGAACTGTTCATTCATGATGCACCAGGGTTCCTGAAAATGTATCCAGATGAAAACGCATACGCGTTGCCCAAACAAGCAGGCGGTGTGCTGCGACCTTGGTTGACTGTTAACATTTTTTGCGCACCCGCCCTTGCAGGAGACGTGGCCATGGCAGCTGCGCGTTTTGGCCAGGAGAAACACCAGATCTCATGAGGGCTTTGCATCAGCATGACATGGAGAGGCGACTTGTAGCTGTTGATTCCCGAGTGCGCCAGTCACCAACCATATTGATTGTATTGGAGCACCTATAGTGTATGGCGCGAAAAGTTCCGGATTGTTCTCCATTCCCGCGGAACCCATGTCGGGACTCTTAACAAACCGCCTGTCTGTGCAAAGCACGTCTCTCCGGCAAGTTGCCGAAACATGCCGAAACCAGGATCCGGGCCAAAGATGGCGAGGCAGCTGGAGAGGCGGTCCGTGTGTGGGTCCTTCATCGGACTCACATGGGGGTTTTGATGGTTTTGGCATGGCTTTGACATCAGCTACACTTCGTAGTTGCAGCTTCGGAGCTGGGTGGGGATTCTCCAAAGATCAGCTCAGCTGTGGGCCCTAAAACCGGGGGTCCTATAGGTGAATTACGGAAAATGAACAGAACAGAGACAAGCAGGGAGGTCAATTCCAAATGTGGACCTCTCCAGGCTGGATGCTCTCAACCCATGGGCGTGCCAGAGGAGCCTCCCTTGCGTTGCGCAGTCCTTGGAGGCTGCATGGCCGGACCCATGGTCGTTTGGTCTCAGTGTCAGGCGGACGATATCGGAAATATTACTTAATATGTTTACTTAATTCAATTAACCGCTATATAGGACTGGCGGCTGGCAGTGCAGGCTTTTGCTTGTCTCTCTCTCTCTCTCTCTAGTATCAGATTGCTGTAGATTTACGCCGCAACAACATCCCTGGAGCGAGAGAGAGTGTGATAGAGATATAGAGAGGACCAGAAACGAAGAGTCAAAGGAAGATTAAGATGGAACCCGATCATGGACGTTTGGAAGACGATTTTCCTCTACAACGCCAGGTGTGGCCGAGCCGGGTCGTGCGGGACCCAGGTGACCGATGGTGACCGATGGTGACCGGTCGGTCCCCCAAAAACGAGGTGCACAGGTATTTGGGTGACAGGCATTTGGACTATTTGGGGGACTCCTTTGCTTTTTCCTGGGTGTGGTGGATTGCTTGGAACGAACTCCGCTGGCCTACTCCTTGGTCAATCAGGTATCGTATGGTGATGTAGCTCCCGCATTGAGCGACTAAAAGCAGACCTGCCCACAAGAAGCATATGGGCAGAAAGTGTGTGCAAACGAGGGGTGCCTGTGGATACTGCATTCCCCTAGAATCAAGGAATAGTCTACGATAAAAGGATAGCTGAGAGAGAGACAGATGTTTAAAAGGAAAACGACAAGAAAGAAAGAAAGCAACAAAGAAAGGAAGGAAGGAAGGAAAGGAATAAAAACAAAAACGAAAGAAAGAAAGAACAAACACGCAACCAATACACACACACACAAAAGACTATGGCTAACAATTGGTTTTGCGGGTTCCCCATGAAATCTTGTAGTTGTGCATTAAACATATATCGAATCTAATATATACACATTCTATTTCGGAATAAGCCACATAATCCGCTGACCGGAGGCATTCACACCTGCTGGCCAGAGGCGAACATGTGGGGAATGTGGGAACTTGGTGGGTGCTCAATGTCACATGTTGGACTTCAACAGGTGCCATTAATTTGGGTTATGTAAAAGATAGCCTGAATCTTGTGCAGGCAGCTTTACCTTTGGCGTTTCAGGCTTTGCGAGAACCCTTTTGAGCTTCAACATGTTTCAACGGACAGAGCCACCTCAATCTACCAGTGAACGTGGTCGTTTTAAATGAAGTAGTATACCGTATACCCGAAAGCTTGGCAGCTGAAGGATTCTTTGTGCGAAATCCGCCTCGGCAGAGCCTCAAGCCCAAGTAGATCAGGTCCGGGGAGAAAGCTCCCAAACTCGTATAGAATTATAGACCCTTTCCTTCCCTTCTAAATCCGGATCCCGCGGCTCCCAAAGATCACCTCCCTCCCAGGCGGTGGGGCTCTACAGCCCGAAGCAGCGCCCGAGCCCCTCGCGGCCCCAGAGCGAAGAAGAGGAGCTCGTAGGCCTGGAATGTCCGGTCGCCATCGCGTGTCGGAGCCGATGCCCGGTCGTGCGGTTGGAAGAGTTTCAAGGTGAGATTTGTGCGACATGGGCTGTTTCGATCATTTGCCAGGTAGCAGACGAAAGATGACGAAAGATATGAAAGGTGACTCAACTGGTGGGTCCTTGGTCCGTCATGCCACGGTGAGAAGTCACAGTGGCTTCAGATCTTCCAAAACTCAGGGCTTTGGAAGTTACAGTTGGCCTGTCAGTAACTCTCCTCGGTCCAGCGGTGATGCGTCGGTCACAAAGCGTCCAACGAGTTGCTTGTCAATCCTTGTTTGCTTGAAGAGTTCTTAATAATTCTTCACAATCTCAAGCTAAACTATAGGTTCTTTGTTGCACCATATGGGACTCTTTGTTTTTGAAGTTGAAGCCTTCAGGCTTTTTGAAGACAATCTTCTTGAGACCATTTTGGTTCCATAAAGCTGTAGTGACAGGAGTCCAAACAGGGGCACAAGATGGCGAATGGAGCAGTGTTGTTGAGTCTCCTCGCCTTCGCAATGAGATGTGAGGCAATCGTCAATGGCCAGGCATTTAATGCCACTCCTGCAAAGCTGTTGGCATGCCCAGGTGCCGTTGAAGTCACTGAATGTATGACTTCATCACAGTATGATGCCGTCGTGGCAGCCGTGCGGGGGAAGTTGGAATCGCTCCCAAGCACTTGCACAGCTTCAGATTGTCCCCAGGCGGACTGGGCAGGTTGTGTGCTACGGATGGCAGGACATGACTTTATGGAGCCTGAGGTCGTGGTGTCAGGAAGTGTTTGTTTGTTCTTTTTGGGGGGCTGATAGGAATAAGACTATGTTATAGTTTGTTATGTCCTTTTCGCGCTATACTTGGTACCTACCTACTGGTCGTTATGAGGGATTTTGATACTTGCTCAGATGTGCATGGTCCTGGTCCTCACGTCTACTCAAATTAGGCTGTCTCTAGACAAACTGCTACATTTTGAGTATAATTATGACTCATTGGCAACTGAGCGCCCCAGAATAAGAAAAGAGTTTTTGAGACTGCCCCCACCTCACCTGCAGTTGTGTTTGCTGAGGACTTCGCCAACGGGCAGGGTGGCTCGGATGCCTGCACGGACATGGAGGATCCAGAGAATGCGGGCTTGCCCGCGTGCCTGGCCTCCGGCGAGCACGGCAGCTCACTGCAGGAGGTCTATCAGCAGTTCTGCACTCAGGTAGGGCCACACCGGTGCACCCACTACCTAAGGTCTCAAGATCTCACTGGGTAAACACCCTTTTGGAACCTGTATGAATATATATATATATACATCCATTTGATTACCATGTAACACCGTAAACACCTTTTTGGAACCTATATACAGACTCCGATTTGATTACCATGTCCTTTTGTTCTCTCTCATGAGGACACTGAAAATGGCTTTGCACTCATATGATTCTCTCTCCGTCCCTCGATTTGCATGGGTCTCTTGCATCTCTATCAATTCCTAATTATATATAATGATCATGATTCTCTCCATCTCTTGGCTGATCTCCATGACTTGCAGGTCTCCTTGGCTGACTTCCTGGTGATCGCCGCTGAGGCGGTCATCGCCTCTACACGTGCCCGAGCTGCGGGCACCGCGTCGCTGGATTTGCGGAGCATTTTTCGCTTCGGGCGAAGGACGTGGGACGTGTGGACCCGGGTCACCCGCTAGCTCCACTCAGTTGATTTCTTTATGGATGCTAAGCCTCAACTGCTAGGCCCCAAGGACTCAGCAGCAGGACTTGTCACCCAGGCGGGCCATCAAGCCCCGCGATTCGCAGTTATACCGATCAGATAGTGTGGCCGCCTGATGCGGGCCATATGCTCTAACGTGGCTTGCTCACCACCGACCAACGGCCAACCAACGACCTGAGTCAAAGGTCCCCTTGAAAAGGTGGATCTTTGCCCCAGCACCCGGACCTCAAAGCACTTTCAGTTAAGACCTCTTGGAGTTTACACGACATGATTGAATCGCATGGGGAGTGGTCGAATAATGCAAAACAGGAATGTTGGACACACCAAGTGCATGTCAATGGGTGGCTGTTTCTGACAGGATGTTAGAGATCAAATTAGCATTCCAGAGATGTTGCCTTGTTTGAGACGTTGCAAGAAGCCCTGGATTTTGTGTATGTTCTTAAAGTGACATCACTTGAAACACGTTTTTTTTTGTCCTTGCATTGCTTCTCACGACTCTTTCCAACACGCATACACCCCACCACCTCTTGTTCCACAAAAAGGACAATGTTACATCATGTTACTATAGTTGAGACGAGATATAAGAACGACCGTGCATTGCTACTACTACTACTACTACTACTAGGACCACCACCGCCACCTACTTCTACTACTGCTACTACTAGTACTCCTACTCCTACCTACTCCTACTCCTACTCCTACAACCACTACCACTACCACTATCACTCCCACCACTACTACTACTACTACTACTAATGCTTTCCTTGGATTAATAAAGTACCCCAGAAGAATGACTCTTTTCCCTGCACAGATTAATAAAGGCCCCCAGAATAATGTCGTTTTTTTGGGGAGGGGTAGTTGTAGTGGGATATTTTTTATTGTTATAGTTTACTTTTTCCCTTTTGATTTGCTTTACTTACCTAAGCTCTTTAGTCTTTAAGCTTTCCAACAGTTTCCAAAAGTCATTGCACACGTTCTTTACAAAATCCCTTTCGAATGTATTGAAAAAAACACAACAAATCATTCAAGCAAAGGGGGTAGTCCAGCAAGCAGCTTTCTGACATTATTTAGGGGGGCCCCTAGAATAATGTCCAGAGATTTCAGGCTTAAACAATATGTTGCTTTAAGTAAACTTGTATTCATTCCCGTTCTTTTCCTTTTGATTTGCTTTACTTACCTAAGCTCTTTAGTCTTTAAGCTTTCCAAAAGTTTCCAAACGTCATTGCACACTTTCTTTACAAAATCCCTTATTCAAAGGTATTGAAAACACAAAAAAGTCATTCAAGCAAAGGGGGTAGTCCAGCAAGCAGCTTTCTGACTTTAT
>CAXAMN010025695.1:245359-292751 GCA_963970005.1 Durusdinium trenchii
TAACATAGGGTTGCAAGGGCCAACGAACAAAATATCCAAACATCTTGGACCCCTGCTCTATCCCGTTGTGTCTCTGCCAGTCTGATGGTTTGATTCGGTGCGTCCAGGACGCCCCGTTTCCTCTTCAGGACCGCCAGCTCCTGCGACTTCGCCGTAGGCCGGTTGCCGGATCCAGAGCGGGGCTGCACGGCGGTGGAAGAGACCTTCGTGACGAGGATGGGCCTCACTTGGACCCAAGCAGCAGCACTCATGGGTGTGCACACCTTGGGACGTGCGCAGGCGCACCCACCATTCTTTGTCGGCAGAATGGATGTGCGTGTGGTTAAGACTGGGTGGAAGGGGACGGTGTTCTTGATCCAGCGCCATAGTATGCCATATAGTTCGACTCGACGAGAGACTGTGTATTGTCAGTCGAATTCGGTGTCATCGTCCATATTGAGAGACCGGCGAGTTTGCGGGCGGTTTGTTATGCCCGTGGCAAGAACATATAGTCTGGGAAGCAGGGCGCGTTGTTCTGTTTGTTTTTGTTTGGATGGTCCCAGATTTCTGTGCTGACCACCCGATGGGCAGCTGAAGTTGCCAATTAGGAATGGATCACTAGTCACAAGCGAGATGCTGTTGGCGCAAGTAAGAGGAAATTGTTTGTTTGGGCTTTTGCTCCTTTGGCTGCTCTTGGGCATCGGATCCAACCGGCTCGTGGGGACGATGGTCCCAGCATGTCCCAGTGATCAGGGGATGGGGTCTAGTGGGTGACGCTGCTGTCCCAGCCAGTGGCAAGAGGTGATCATGGAAGGAATCACGACTTCCGTGTACTGTTTTCTTCTTGGGGCTGCCCAAAGAACAGCATGGAACCGAAATCTTCAGTTCCCTTTTCAAGCCGTTGAAGCCGTTGTCACCCTGAAAGCCGAAGACGCGCTGAACAGGTGCAGAACTCCGGATACCATGGCTGGTGGAGTGATCCCGAGAATTCCAGAAAATTCAACAACAACTACTATGTCTCCTTGCTTGCCAAGGGCTGGCTTCCAGAGCTTGCCATTAATGGGAATTCCGCCAAAAATCAGTGGGAGCGAAGCGACATTGGCAGAGACACCAGCGTTGCCGGACATGAGATGATGTTGAATACCGACCTTTGTTTGGCATTCAGTGGCCTGGTATTCTTGGGCCATACTTGTTCACTTTTTCCCCCACAAGACGAGAGGCGCTGAGTCATTTGTGTCGTTGTTTGTTCAAGGCTATATGTCTCATAGTATGCCTCATAGCAACCAGTGACCCAGAGCACCCAGACCACCACCCCATCAGGGCTTGCCGGGCATTCAGGTGAAGGTGGCGGCAACGGCGGCCCCGTCCGCGCGCACGAGCACAACTGTTGCGCTTGGCTTTCGGCCCGGACGATCGACGGCGCGGTCCGCAACAACGGCAACGAGTACTGTGGCGGCAACGTGATCCGAGGTGTGGGGGGCCCGGGCGGCCGCAGGATGTTTCCAGTGCACGGGCACATGGTGATGGCGGATGTGGGTCGACCCACAGAGCCAAAACCATTCCAAACCCGACCTAGTTGAGACATGTTGAGACGAGAGGCACAGATCCTAAGACGGCCTGTTTCCCCGCCAGGTCGAGGGGACCGTGACCAATGCTGCGGGAGACAAGCAACACGCAATGACTGCGGCGACAAGGACAGGAATGCGGAGTGATGTTATGTTCCTCAATATATATTGTTTGTAGCAAGATTGTGGATTCCATATTGAACTATTGACTTGTGGACGGACTTGGACCAATCACCTTTTTTTTGACATTTGTTGGCGTTGCTAGTTGCAATTGATACAGGGCAATTGGCAGCCAGTCCGTGCAGAATCGTTGCCTTCCTCGTGGGGACCTGAACCCTTGCTTTTCCTTTGCTTTTCATTGCTTCTCTGTGATTTCTACTGCTTTTCGTCCTTTTCCTGCTTCTTTTGCGCTTGAGTCTTGCTCTTCCTTGCTTTTCCTTTGCTTTTCGTTGCTTCCCAAGAATTTATCCTGCTTTTCTGGCTTTTCCTGCTTCTTTTGCCCTTGTCTTGCTGTTCCTGGCTTTTCTCCTGAATTTATCGCTTTTCCTGCTTCTTGTTTTCTTGTGGCGTATTGTTGTCTTGTTTTTGCTTTCTATTGACTTTGTTACCATCGCTTTGTCTTGGTTGCTTTCCAAGCCTTGAGTTTGTGTTGTGTTGTTCTTGCTTTTTCTTGCTTTCTATACTTTTGTTACTCTTGTTGTTTGTTTTTTGGCTCTGCTGGTTGTGCTTTGTTTCACCTCAAGGGGCAACCCAAGTGCATCATATAAACAAAACTCCTTCGTTCTTCACTCCATTCTCGATGATGATGCACTTGTCTCATGTTTGTTCGCCAAAGTTTTTGGTTTTTGCTCTACTCGGGCCACGACCTGGGCTTCTGGAGTAGCAGTTTAGTCCAGTTGTTTTTTGTGGCACCCAGACCCTAGACGTCCTGAAAGCATCATGGACATGGAACATTGCCTCCTGGATAGTTATTCTTCTACAAACAGCTAGCTTTCCACTTCCACTGGAGGGACTATAGAGAAACCACGACCGCTAAAAACATCACCAAACGCAACGCAAAAACCTTATCCAAATAAAACCGCACCCATATCACTATCATGTCTTTTGGGTAGCCATGGGGGACTGGAGGCTGAAATGCCAAACCAAGTACTTTGTTCCTGGGCATTACTGAGGGATCGTTCAATTGGAGGATCGGCCTACCGGCCCAGCCGCAGCGGCCGTGTTGGACTTCGCGGCCGACGAGGCGGCATGGCTCAGGAGCTTTGCAGGCGCGGGAGGTGGCCACAGCTGGTCAGCAGTCAAGATCAGAATGATATCTCCACTCAAAGAGCTCCAAGAATGACCAAGGATGACCACCTGATTTCAGGATACCGCGAAGTGAGAATTCTTTCTTATTCCTGTAATCAGCATGGGTGCAATCACCTTAGGCAGGGACTGACCCTTTGTAGTCGTCCACCTAGTTCACATCCTTGCGCGCTCTTGCAGGAGGGAAGCGTAGCAACTTAAAGATTGGTATCATCCAAGTATGTGTTTTGTTTCAACGGATGTTGAGCTTGGGTGGCCACCGACTTGACCTCGTGACGTTGTCACCCTGTGGATCACTATGAGGCCAAATAGGGTTCTTTGTTAGGAGGAGTGCCTAATGTACTATGAATCTTGATCAGTCCTCATTAAATCGAGCGGCAAGACCATCGATCCCCAGCATGTGAGTTTGATTGTTCTTGACACCTGTGACAAACGCCTGGTCAGATGCCTGGCAAATCGCCACAGAGAACGGCCATTCGCAGCTTCACAGACTCGGAGACTGCGGCTCAACCACGGAGACTGCGGCTTCCAGTGTTTCTTCGATCAGTTCAACACCAGAGACGACTTCAAGTTTGCCGACCGAGACCGTGACCTCGACAGAGTGGGCTTCTCCAGACTCAAGTTTGTCTTCAAATGCCAGACTCTTGATTTGAGCTGCATTCGTGTCGTTTGTTTTTAAGCTAGATTGTTTTGTTGCTATCATGCTATGGAACTATGACGGAGTGGGCCTAGGCTTGGCTTTTACCCTTCTCCACGACAGTTGTACTGTAATTAGTTATAATATCATTTAGTCAGTTCATGTCAGTTCCCTTTTTTTGATGAACCTTGATGTGCAACAAGGTAGCGTGAGCGGATTTCTTTGGAGCTTCGCTTGCTTAGTGAGCAGTATTTTCTTAAGATTTTGAGCCACTCAAAATTGCAGTTCCATTGGGAGCTTGCTTGCATATAGTGATTAGGAATTCTTCTCAATCGGTTTTGCGTTGTTACTCTGCATGGGCCGATGTCCCTCGGATGAGGCGTGAGACCTCAATCTGGCAGTGGCATGCGGCAGTTCCATTCAGGGCTGGGCTGGAGACTCTTCCACTTCCAGACTCCTAATAAACGATAACCTCAACCAACTGGGACCATACAAGAAAATATTTATCCCCAAATATGAACGAAAGCAATCCAATTGTGGAAAGTATCGGAAGCTGTGTCCTTTAATGGACATGTTGCATATGAAGCGGACATGCATGCTTTGGTGTCCGATACCGGGGGCAGAGTCCGGCACAGCCCTGGTCCACGTCAGTGCACAATGCCAAGCATCGTGCATCTCCTGAGTACCACGAGTAACGACGAAATGAGTAACGGAAACTGGACGACCCAGCAAGGCCACGGCCGGCATCGAAGCAAAGGGGGGCAGACGGGGTGGGTGTCACCACAACTGGGTGGCTGTGCCACAAACATGGAGGGGGTTGACCATTTTCCCGTTCATAGTTGAACAATGATCATCATTTAGGTGACCGCCGCTGCCTTTGAGGCAGGCTTGACTTGAGAGTTCCTGAGGCATTCTTTGGAGTCCTATCCATTTTGTGATGTTTTTCAACTCTGGACACTTTGGCATCCAGCCAGATTAGATTGGTTTGCAGTCTTGGTTGATGTTTTGATATGTTTTGTTTGATGGCAGGCGCATCTCCCGAGTACCTCTCATACGCATGGATGTGCGAGGAGGAGTGGAAGTACCAGATGCCGGAGGTGTGACCTTTCTGGAGTGGATCGACCACGCTTATCTCTATGTGGAGAGATTTGCCGTTCTCAAAGACCACGCTGCAACACTCAACGCAATGCATAAGCATGCATAAGCAAAGGGACATGTCCTATTTCAGTTGGTTTCATGCACCAATCTTCAACAGGCATCAGCACGTTTTTGTTGGCGCACCCTGTTGTAGCCTTCATGTGGATGTTGTTGGTGTCAAGCAGTTGGACTGTCCATTGGGCTACTGTCCATGCTTCATAAGCCGTGGCTTTCATCAGTGGTCGGAGTTCTCGGGGGTTGATTCATCAAGAATCCACATGATGTGACGATTTGAGCACCGATTCTGTTGATGGATTGTTCCAAGCAGGCCAATTGAGGCCAATCAGGAGGATGGTCAGGGGCGTTTACACTCAGTTCCGACGATTTTGGTTGGACATGGAACCTTGTCGCTCGTTCATGCTCGTTCCAATTGGAGCCTTCCAAACCGAGCCCTCGTCTCATCACAAGATCGAACTTACGAAATGGTCAACAAGAGAAGAAGAACTGAAAAGGACATGAACTCCCAGTCCCGTTCCCAAGGTCGTATGGTCAATCTTGGGATTCCAGCAGATTCCGTGATCGGCCGTGTCACGCGCGTGCCGCCTGGTCCTCCTGGTCCTGCTGGTCCATCCCAACCAGCGATCCGACCGCGCCGGTCACGCCGCAGGTGAGCGTCAGCGGTGGCTTTCTGGCGCAGCGTGCCTTGCCGCAGCCGCTTCCCGCGTGGCCCGCTCCCGAGCCGTTGCCACAGCTGGAGGTGGTCCGGGGGGTCCGGGCGCCCCTTTGCGATGCTTTTTGAGCGACTGCTTTTTTGGACTGGACTGACACGTGGAGAATTAAAGTACCTAATCACCAGCTTGTCTTGTATGCTTGATAGAGTGGATCGCAGCCTAGATGTCCAACAGTTTCAGTATCTTTAGGCGCATTCTTAGGAGATGCTGGAGGCTGTTTGCGTCTCCCAGACGTTTGGCCAACTCGTGGCGACCAGGTGGAAGAGCAGGTGGATGTGACTAGCATGCTTGTGCCGCCCAAGGTGCAGGTGGCTCCGTGCACGGCCTGTTGTGCTATGGGGCATGGAATGACATGGATTTGGATAGAAGATGGGCGGTGACACAACGAACATCAACGAATCATGACGGAGCTGTGCTTCTGAATTTGTTTGGCACCTGTTCGCGGTGTCTCAAGCAGTGGAGTGTCATGGCAACTTGTTGTGTTCGTAAACGCCACTGGATAACCATCAGGTGGGTGTTGATGAATGATTGCCGGAGGTCGACCCAGACGACACCCCTGAGCGGACGACACCAGTGCTGCAGCCGCCCAATACACGGAGGCCAGGCCCATGGGCAGCACTCACAAGGTCACAAGGGGTCAACTAAAAAAATGTTGTCTGGAGATGTTTGGAGTATTTGGACATGCGGCATGTGGTTTGGTAGGCTTGGTAGATATGTTTCACATTTCGTTGAAAGCAATCCAACCCCAGTGGGGTGTGTGTGAGTCTGCGCAGAGAAAGAGTATGAAGGAGACCCACAAAGGCTCAAGGAAGCAGCTCAGCAGCATGCTGCATGCAAGTCTTTTTGGGATTGCCGAGTTGGGCTTCTCATGCTTGAGGTGAAGTGAATTGGTCATAATTTCTTCAATGGGTCGATTGCCCAGGCCTTGTCGGAAACGATTTCCTAGGATGCGTTCGGTCGCAGGAAACCTGCCGTTCCTTTGCCACCTAAGCGTGGCTTGATTGAATTACTTCAGCCCGCAGTTCCTCACATTCGTCACCTACATATACCCCTAGGCATGTTGGATTTGAGCACCATTTGCGTCGAATTGTTCAGTCTACAGTGTTTTCAGAGTATGAGGGAGGTCGCACCATCCCCCACTTTGGTGGTTGTGCCATGGAACCACGACAAAACAAAACGACATCTTGGGGTTTGTGCCGACGCTTACCCACGATGTCGTCACGAGATGGATTTGGGGTTGAAGTGATTGGATTTTTCATGGATTGCTTCCTGGTATCTCAATATCAGTGTCAGAGCACAGCCGGAAGAGCGAAGCTGCGTGAAAGGCCAAGGGGGTTCTGTTGACATGTTCCAATGGCATGGCGGAAGTTACATGGCGATGGGTGAACGCCTGGAGCGTCCACCAAGCTTGACCTACCAGGATCCTTTCAGGTAGGTCAACGAAGGCATCCTGGTACTTGACCCACAGCCTAATCTCATCCAATCTCCATGTATCCAAGACACCGCTCCTACAGACATATGGTCTTACATACTCATACAGACATACAGACATACATACCCACATACCCTTACAGACTTATACAGCCATATGGTCTTCGCAAAGGTCGTGCTCAGCGCCGGACACTCGGGTCCTTCGGGGTCCTTCGGAGTCCTTCGAATTCCTTCGGGGTCCTTCGGGGTCCTTCGGGGTCCTTCGGGGTCCTTCGGGTCAAGCCGGCAGCCGTTCGAGGAAGCGGTTCGGCAAGACGAACAGGAACTAGAGGTCCCAAACACTCCATGGGATCGGTATATTTACCAATCAATTGGGGTGGTGATACGAGGGGTCGGCGGCATATATGACAGACATGGAGTGTTTGGGTTCATTCAACTGCCACCGTTTCGGTTTTCTTTTTTTGTTCCAACGTCACCTGCTTGCGACAGATCTTATCACATCTTCTGTGATGCACTCGTCCGAGTTGGGCAGAAGGCTCGAAGGTGGCTGATCTCAGAGGTGAAAAACATTTGTTTGTTTTGTCGCAGTATCCATCCAATGATGACGAACACCAAAACAAACAACGCAAAGAAACCGCAGCCTACCCGCATACAATGGCCTACAGGTTAATTCATGGTTATGCTTTATTCAGTGATCTGTTATTCACATGATTCATATGCATCATATGTAAAATTATGTTATATATATATATATATTCAAATGCGACAGCAACCGGGTCTTATCCAAAACCCATCTGGGTCTGCCTGCAGGTGAATGCCCGCTGTCATTTAAGATCAAAAACGGTGGCAGCCATGGGTGTTTGGCGGGAGGTGGACTCATCATCTGATGATGAGTACGAGGAGCGGATACATCATAGATATTCCCACTAGTACTAGTTATCCTCTTGATTGGCAGGAGCTGACCCCTTTGCAGCAGCAATATGTGCATTGCGAGGATGAATTTGCAAAAGCAGCTGGTTTCCTGTCTTCAGTCATCGAACAGTTGGTGCAACATCCTTTGCATCGAACAGTTGAGGCTTTGATGAGTGGCTTCGACGCTGGAATGGCACTTTTGGATATGCCAGTGACTGCACCCTGGCTGCACTGCGCCCACTTTACTCCACCCGTTTCTTCTCCGAGCACCTTTTCCGAGCCCCACTTTTGCAGAAGGTTCGGGCATGGACACTCCGCTGATGGCTCTCCGGAAGCTTTTCAAGAACAAAGACCATCTGGTGAAGCATATGAAACTCAACTCAAAACATAAGTCAATATGTCCACAAAACATGCAGAATATAGTGTGTGGATTGTGTGGTGTGTCCACCCGTGTTGCTCAGGAGCTGCTCCGAGAAGAACAAGATCGCAATGGACTTCCTTCGTCTTAACCATGGAGACCCTATCCAGTATCTTGCTTAAGTTTTGGAGGAGTCACAGCTTCAAGTCTCAGAGTAGTTTTTGACTAAGTATCATTTTGCACTCAGGTGCTGCACTGATGTTTTCGATGTCGACTCTTCTCAAAATCACCGCAAGGCAAGGCACCATCTTGCTGATGATTGATAGATCTTATTTCATTAGTCTTGATGGAACACATAGTTCATATTTGGCACCCTGCCCTGAGGTGGGCCTGTACTGCGCAGGCTTCCCTTGCACTCCGTACTCCTTATTGCATTGGGGAACCCGTCTACTCGAGGAAGAAGCTGCCAAACCCATGTGGCAATGCATTCGAAATGTGAAAGAAGCCAGTCCAGGTGTAGCTTGTCCAACCTTTTAGATGCGTGCTGATTTCCTGAGCCGATTTGTTCATTAGATTGACTCAGAATTGGGGTGGCACCAAATCATATAAAGAAACCGGACATGTGTATTAAGGCAGTGCTACTTGAAAATGTTCGTGGACTCTACCGTGTCCTCGACAAGCTCTTGGAGGTCCTGCAAGAGAATCTTCCAGAGTGGCTTGCCAATCATAGATTGGTAAAGTGAAACAATGCCCTGGCAACGTGAATCACAAGACAAGAGACAGTGGTTGGGTTGGGAAGGTCATGCCACCACTGCACCCAGGTACCAAATTGCAGTGTTGGAGGTGGACGCGTAGCTCTACCGCAGTGGTTTGAACATGATTGGTTCAAAAACTTTGGGAATCAGTGATCTGGCTTTATCCGAGGAAGAACTATGGAGCTCCCATCACTCGCGATCGTGTTTGGATTTTGATGGCTAGGACTGATTTGATGACGAAGGCTGCCCGGCGGGATTTCCAGACATATGCATCTTCTATGGCAACAGCTCTTGAAAAAAACTGCAAAGTTGACTGGTACCTTGGAGCAACCATCATTCTTGAACTTGTCATTCATGAGATTTGAAATCCCCCCTAATCCACACCTCTATGGGAACTTAGGCAAGACTTATTGCTGCCTGAAGATCACTGGAGGGTGCAACAGGTTATTCGTCGCCGATGCCAACGCAAGCTGAAGCTACTTGGTTTGTTGATAAGCTGATGACCCGAAGGAAGGAATTACTGTATCTCATACGTCGGTGTCCTGATTCACTCCTGAAGTTTCTAGCTTAGGCGAAACAAGTCAAAGAAGGTGAAGAAGATTCCCAAATGGAAGCTTCAGCACAGGACATGGGCAAAGAAATTCAAGGCTTCTCAAGCGCATATTGTGTTTTTGTCTGTCATGTTTCGCATGGCCCCCCAGTGGCCCAGGAAAACATGAAAACATGTCTTTCGAGCCCGGCTCTAGGTCAAAGGGTCTTCTGGGTGCTTCCGGCGACTTTATCCTAGACTTCCAGCACAAATCAATTCTGCGAGGGAACTTGATGCCCCTTGGTTTCATAATGAATGGGCAAGTTTGCACTGCAACCGTTACCAAAAGATCCAAAAGTATATTATAGAATAGAAACAACTAAGGCTTTGGACAAGACGGCGAAGCAATATGGAAAATTCTTGGCTGCAAACACGAGCCAATCCCTGGGTAGGATGAGTGTCGTTCCAAAGCCGCCGAGAGGAAAACCTTCGAAGCCATTGATGTGTTTAACGTGCATCCCTCAGGCTGCTAACAAGATGTTCACCTGAAAATGTGCTTCCCCTAGAACCATCTAAAACCTCTCAGTCGGCATGGTTTGAGGCCCAATGCTTCAATTCTTCTAACTGGCCAACAACGCTTCTTGACAGGCTAGCTGTGTTGCCAGGGCATCTCTCATCCTCTCATTTCTGCAGCTTCAAAAGTGCTCCTGGTCAGGTATCGAGGCGATGACTTTGATGGGCCTTCCGGTGGATTCCCTGCTGTTGGATCGGTACAAAGACAGAGCACCTGGGTTGCTTTTGGACTTCATGCTTTATGGCATTCATCACACTTTGCCAGTGGTGTAGTGGGTAGTTCAAGTGGCAAATTTCAGGCTCTCAAACAGCACTTTGTCATATCTTCTTGTTTCGAATGCAAAGGACCTCTTCCGAATGACTGGCAATGCTATGGCCATGCGGGCCCTTTTCGTCGTGATGCTGATCCTGATGAAAGCCGTCAACCCTGCAAAGCTCCGTGCATACCTGGACTAATTTGAAGTCCAATTCAATTAGATGTGGGAAAAGAAACACGCAGCGTGAATGAAGGATTCTGATTGATTGATGCACTTTGATTGATTCAAGTGGTTCAACTAACCCGCTTCCCTCAGTTTCTGAACTGCTCTTAGTCTTAGCTGTTGATGCGCGGGGGAAGCACTAGCATTTCATGGATAAAGATTATAACCAAAACGCCGGAGGGAATGATTAAGACACAATACCACCCCCCAAAAATAGATTGTTAACACCATATGTTTCGACTAGATGCAGTCAGCCTGGAAATCTTTGGGTTCCCATGCCTGTCCTGTTTCGATGGAACGCCGATGATGATGGTCGTGTTCAACCTGCTCAACGTTCTGGGGCATGGCGGTATGATGACAGTTCAGAAACCAATTCATGTGCAAATTCAAATTCAGAGTTTCTAGACTGAGCTTGGATCAATTCGAGTTTTGAAGCCACTGTTTCAAGTATGCATTGTTTCAAGTTTCCACTAGTTGTTAGCCTAGTTTCAGCAAGCAGCCAGCCCCACTAATATCACTAAGGAACTCTGATCAGGATTCTGATTCTGACTCCGACGACGATGCCGACCACCAGACTGGAACATCATCTGTGGACCTGAAGGTATGCAACTTGGAATCCTATCATCAGCTGAACGGCGCTACAGATCAGTCAACATTTGCTGAAAATGGGGCATGTCTGGACAGAATCAAACGATGTTTGAGGAGCCCCCCGTGTCCGTGCAAGTGCACAATGCCCTTTGCAGTGCTATCCCGATGCTGCAAGGTTTTTTGGGGTTTACCAAAGTCACAACAAGATGCTGTTCTTTGGAGCTTGCAGTGTGAAAGTGGACGATCTGCAACATGGAGTATAGAAGGAGAGGGTTGGATGGACTTAGTTTTTGAAAGTTAAAACATGTTAAAACACCATCACTCCTTCCGGTCAAAAAGCACCTTGGTCCCCCATCTGCCTCATGCCTGCTCTTCAGGGCACCAACTCTGCCGCGAAGCCTGGCTGCGGTTCCTGGGCGTTGGGAAGGCAAGGCTGACGCGTACAAAGCGCAAGTTTCGTGGTTTAGATGAAAGGAGCATCAATCAGGGAATCTTGGTTTCCGGTATTTTGTATATTTTTGTTTATCCACTAAATACTTTGACCTCGGATATGTACAAGTCATATATCTTTAGTATCATACTGCTTCATTCAGGGCTCTCCCATCATAATTCAGGACAAACAGCCCCTCCAGCGGAGCAAACAGCATCCTGCATGTCCTTCTTTCAACACATGTACTGGACGGCTGCAGAATCAATGCCGACCAGGCTTCTTGGTTACGAGGTAAGTGATAAGGTTTATAAAGGATCCCATGACATTTTTGAATCCCTGTTTCTGCTGTTAAAGGAACTCCATACTTTTTGCTTCTTGCTTTTGTCAACCAAAGGTTTGAATCGGCTGAAACAGCAAGCCGGTCAAAAACAGATGCTGAGCTTCGGGAAGAACTCCTACGGAAGCTGATTGACCGAGAGCTTTTGGGGGGAACAGCGCAAATCATGTTGGAGTCCTCTATCAAAGCCTTACCTTTGCGAGAACTACCGCCTGGGTCCACAAGTTCACTATTTTTGATGTACTTGGCATACATCCGAACCACAGGAGACCCCTCAGGAGCGGCCTCACGATCCACGTTCTACAACGTGGCGAAGCTCTGGAGACCATGCCTGAGGTCTCGGAGGAAGACAGAGCATTCGCTTTGCTTTGAATGCAGCAGGCTCAAGAGTTTGATTCATGGCTGTAAAGACCCTTGGCCTACAATAGGGGTGGGACCGGTCTGTTGCATGAAACGGGTTTCAAGATCAAACATGTCGAATCATCGGATGAAACGACCACATGCCGTGGGCTCCCCATGGAATTCTAGGATTTCGAACGGCATGCAAGACTATGCGACGAGCTCCTCCAACATTACAACATCCAATGGGCAAACAGACAGCGGTACTGGACCGCGAGAGCTCGGAGCCAGACTGAGGGGGATCTATTGTGCGCCATTATTGATTCTTACGACAAATCCAAGCTGTTGATCCCTACGTTCCCAATGAAGAGAACCCCCAAGCGAACAGAGTATGAGCTTTGCCAAAGAATTTGGGCTTCAATGGTTAATAAAATTTGATTTATGTGATGTGTTTTTTTAGTTGCTGGGCTTAAGACTTTTAACTTTAGATCGATTCTGACTTCCTGAGGGGTCTCTTTGACATTGACTGCCTGCATCATGCACGGGCATGGTTGCTACCTCTACATCTGCGACGAAGCTATGAGTAGCGGGTCCAGCTGGCAGTGGGAGTGTGTGGTCTGGCTGTATACCAGATATTTTTGACTTTTGGGTGTCCTTCAAGGGTTTATGGACGTTGTTCATTATGAAGCTTTGACTTCAACTTTGAATTGGCTGCAGGTGATGAGATCGTTGCAAAAGGTCTTCGTGCGAACGAGAGCTCGTAATAAGAAATGGCCCGTAGAGCCTCTTTCCTAATCAAAGTCAGCTTTGATTCTTTTTTGGCCCAATGCCTGCATTTCTCTCACTGTCTAAAGCATTTTAGAACCTACTGGTCAATCTTATATGTTAAGCCATTGATCTACTTTAGGTTCTGGCTGCAAAGCGACAACACAGTCAAAGAATGTCGCAACACATATGCTGCAAGGATTTTGAGCTCCTTGACTATGGGTGGAGTCTGGCGGACCGCCAGCCAGCACTTTTTGGAAGTTGGACATACTCACGAGGACGTTGACGGAGTTTTAGCCCTTTGCAAGTCAGCGATTGATGGAGCTCAGACCCTACAAACACCCCGAGACGTTGCAAACTGCCTGCGGGAAAAGCTCTTTACAACTTTTCGGGCACGGGGTGTCGATTTGGATGTGGAAGTGGTCGGGAAAGCAACTAAGCTTGACAAATCCTTTAGACTTTATTTGCATGACATTGGAACTTTCAAAGGTTTCAGATCAAGGGTCTAAGTTTCCATTACCGTCCATTAACTCCCATATGCAGTTCAAACATGCCATCAATCAAGGTAAGGGATTGGGCCGAACTCGCTCCAGACTCCGTCACCTTCAAGAACGCCATGAGGGTCCGCAAGCTGAAGGACAACGAGAATGATCCCAAGCCGGTACCACATACATTCATCTATGCGACACGAGGGAGTTTCCTGGAAAGTGTGTAGTATCAAAACTAATGTTCTCCTTGTATTCTTCTTGCAGCACTCTTTGTTTACATCGGTGTTTGTTGACTTAATAGAGCCGGCTTCCTTGGCCTTCCTAGGTTTGCCCGGGGAAGGTCGTGGAGTGGGCTTGTCTGAGCGTGTGCCCAGGGATTTGAGGTCTTCAGATGCAAGAGAAGCTCGCAAGGACTTATTCTGTCTAGTGAAGCACGAGATGTCCGATGAGAAACTGAGCCAAGAACCTTTGTTGGTGTGGCCGGCTGCGCTGCATCAGCGGTCGAAGCACTTTTTGGGGATTGCCAACACCACCCAAACTTTGTTGCGTCCTGAGTTCACAGACGAGAGGAGGGCTGAGATCAGGAAGCTGATGATTGCACTTCGGCGGGACTTTC
Organism: Durusdinium trenchii; assembly: GCA_963970005.1. Taxonomy (NCBI): domain Eukaryota; class Dinophyceae; order Suessiales; family Symbiodiniaceae; genus Durusdinium; species Durusdinium trenchii. The sequence goes on from CAXAMN010025695.1 coordinate 259,314, forward strand.
CACAGCTGAATAGGGCAGCTGCTTGGTATCAATCGCTTCTTGAGAGAAAGCCTGAGGAGAACTTGGAACCTTACACTCACCTGAGCTTCCTGGACAACATCCCCGATGAAGGCCTTTGTCCACATGACTTTGAGCTGGGTCCTCCCAAATCCGCTTTGATTCCACACAGGTTGGAAGTTACGTTTCACAGGCGGTCGTGAACTTTCTCCCGGGGGTGAGGGGGAAAACATCTTTGTGCAATGCAGCTCTTCAATATCGATTAACATAGTACGGGTGATCGAGATTGTGTTCAAGACCTCGTTCGATATGTCATAAGCCTGTTTTGTTCAAAAAGCTAGCCCCTTGACTTTTCTTGGGCTTGCTGGCTTACGCCATGTCGGCCGATGGAGATCCACAAGATTCAGGGCCAATTCTACAGTTGAAGACCCATTTCGAATCTGTCCTTCGGTTTATGTTCAAGGATCATCTCATGTTTTCAAAGTTTTGGAACCCTGCAAGCCCTCAGCTTATGCCAGGTTTGCGTCTCACCTTCTCATTCGTTAATATGACTAAGGTGATTGCAGAAAAGAATCTGGGACAACATCTTGCCAGTGTATTTGCGGATCCTGCAAAGTTGGACAAGGTCACACTTGTATGGAAAATGCTTAGCTTATAGAAGTACTCAAGTCACGTGTTAAGTCAGGTGGTAGTCGGTCATTTTAAAGTTTCAATTCTCAGGCAATTGAGACGTACGTCGAGTCTAGGGCTGACGTGCCTTTTGGAAGAGCATATCTGACCTCGATTCCCAATGACAGTCTGGATGAGTGTTGGCTGTCGCTGAAGCATTTTGACTACTCCACTGATGGCAAGAATGGATGTGGGGGGTGTCGAAAATCAAAGTTGTCCCTCAACTAAGAGATTTCAACATTAAAAGCGAGTTTTAAATCTGTTTGTTTGATATTTACAATTGACGGCTCCCTGCAGTCTATCCTAGCAATCAGCAGTTCAACATCCATTTCTATGAGTTTCTCCGGAATGGTTACAAGCCCAGCATGGGAAGTGTCGACGTTCGCTTTGACCATGGAGCTGGTGACCGGTCCCTCAATGTCCACACGGTCAAGTTTGTTGACGGACAGACGAAGGTCTTGATCATGCTAGCCATCGTTGGATTTTGCTCAGAGCTGGAGCTGACGGAGGCGGACATTTCGACCTCCCCACTTGCCCATGTGTTGAGCACCTTCATCTCAATCAGGTGCCACTTTGAATTTTTTGAGAACGAGTCCCACCATTTTCTCCACAGCCTCAGTTCCTTGTCTTATCCAGTAAATTTACAGTGACAGGAATCTATTAATTTGGTGTTGATCATTCATTCGATGAACATTTTGAAGAACAAGCCGTCAAAACTAAAGGGACAATATCTTTTATCAAACCCGTTTTTAGGCGGTCCAAATGGATTTCACCCGTCCTTTGTTATCCTTTGATCCTTCTACCCAGAATTGGGCTATGTGACAAGTGAAAAGCTGACGCCTAGCCCCATTACCATTGCAGCTGACATCAACGCTGCAATTGCTGTCGAGCGCCGGGCATCACGATCATCATCGAAAGCTGCGTTGAAAGACTTGCTCTCTCGCTGCGTTGCAGACTATAACAAAATGACAACGGTCAAGAAACACCGGATAGATTCCAGCCGGCGTTCCCTCATATACAACCTGTGCCTCAGTTGTTGATGATAGTTTTTATGGACATTTTTTGACCAAAGGGGCGCCACACCATAATGCTACCGCATGCTACCACAATGTTGTTTGTCACCCATTGTCCGGTTTAGGTTGCGAGGGCCGCCAGAATTGTTTACCTTGCTCCATGCCCATTACGATCAATACAAACACGAGCAGTCAGGCAAAGCTGTCTAAATCTTTGTGTACCTGCGTTTCACGACGTGTTTAATCATGGTATCACGCATGTTTAAAAAGTCCCCATTCAGCCCTGAGCAGGAATCCCACACGAAGTGTTGACAATGGACTATTGGGTGCCAGGTTGCAGCTCGAGGCAGGATTTGGATCGGTTCAAGGGCAAAGCTCTCTTCAGGAAGATCCTGACAACGTCGCATCAATCGTGCTTGCTCTACTTCACCAGGGCGATCCAGGATACCAGCCACACATGTTAGGTATCAAAGGATCTTTTTAGAATGCTGTGTTAATTGGCGTGGGTTATCCAGTGTTTTCTCCAGTAGTGGGTTACCTTCTGAACCAACAACCCTCAAGGACTTCAGCCGCAAGGTGCCCAGGGATGCAACCTCCAAAGCGAAGGAGCGGTGGTTTTAAAGTTGGATTTGAGTTTTTTATATTCTATGTCCTTTTTGGTTTTGAGGGATCTTGAGGGACAGTCTATTTGTGATTTGATTTTGTAAACCTTGTCAGAAAATGGCGCAGCTGGGGGAACAAGCACAAATGGAACTGCACGATGTGACTTGCTGCTGGCTGTATCTTCGCAAGCACATGGAACTGCATTTCCCAGGAGAGCTATTGACCCAGCACGACCAGCTTTTTCAACAGGGGTGCCTTGCCATTTTATTACTATTATGTGTTTATGCCTTTCTGAAATTGGTGGGCGCCAAATGTATTTGGCCGGGGATGATTGGCCAAATGGGTTTGGCTAGCAATCGAGGGATTTCTGGAAATGACGTGATTGGCCGCCAAATGCATTTGGCTTTCAAAACCAATCACTTTTCGACCTTGGATTTAACTTCAAAATCTTCAAGGGATTTCTAGAAATCCCGTCGCAATTCTAATATACAAGCAGCATGTCAATCATGATTGGGGGCTTTTTTTTTGTGAATCCGCTTTGATTGATATATAGGTAAACCTAGGGTTTTATCGAGGGATTTCTAGAAATCCCGTCACATTTTGAAGATAGATTTTGAACACAAAATGTGATTGATTTTAAAGTGGTTTATGACCCAAGCAAAAATACCGCTACATCTGGACAAACTGTGATTCCTTGTTCCAAGGCTTTAACAATGTTGTAAAGGACTACCATCAAATATGTTCAACAAAAATTTTACTGACAAATGAGTTTGCCTGCTTCAGGCTGTTGGATAGCGACATCAGCACCTTGATGAAGAGCGGTGAGGAGTTTGAATGGGGGCGTGTCCCATTTATCCTTGAAGTTTCTCGGATGTGACTTTTTTGTCCGTAACATGATGGCTGATGTTGGTCAGGTCTCGTCTCAAGTTTGTTGACTTACTCCAAATCATCATATTGGAACCACATGTTTCAATTAAGCGTCCCACGTTTTTCGTTGGCCCATGTTGGCCCGTTGAGGCGACGGGGAAGACCATGGAGACCTATGTGCACTCACACCAGGATAAAAGCAGAAATCCTATGTCCAAGGCTCTCGAAGCGTCTTTTGTCGCTTGGGTTGAGGAGTTGCGAGCCGACCAAGCCCAATTCAGCAGTGAGAAGGTGTTGAGCCTTTGCTTATTTCTGTTTGTCTGTGTCTATTTTTTGTTTGATGTTGTTTTTTCCCCAATATCCTCTCTGTCATGACCAAAGATCTGCATAATATATAGTTCGCCTCAATTATTCCCCCACATAATTATGCCGGATCGCACCAAGGATGGAAAAGGAGGGTGCCAAGGCAAGGAACAAGATCATTCGGCAGCTTGAGGACTGGGTGGTGTGGGAACTATAGAACATATACTATTTTGGAAATACGAAATTTGTATACCAGTTATACCAGTGCAGAAACAATCAAGTTAGGGTGAATCGTTTTTGTTAACATCAGTTGGGGAGTTTCCCACATCAGTTGGGGGAGATTCCCATATCAGTTGACATTTCGCCTACCTCCCCACGGAAGGAGTGCCACACCAGGGCTTGGGAATGTGTTTCGGCCTTCATGAAGGAGAACCTCGCCCAATTTTGCGGGAAATCGTCTGAGGCTGAATCTACTGTGATGCCAGCAAGCCGGGCATGGCTTCGCGAGATGACAACCGAGATGGGAAACTTCCCGGAGGACCATGCAGTGATCCTTTGGTTGAATTGTCCTGCCCTTGGTGTGATCAGCGCGGGGCGCATGAGCTTCATCCTGAACTACATATCGAACGTTCTGAGCGACTTCCCGCTCAACAGTATTTGCTTTGTGGTGCACCCCAATCGTGCAGGGCATACAGATGGCAGGAGTGGGGGGGTCAGTGTAGTTGGGAGACACGGTCTGCGCTCACCTTGTGCAAGAGTCATCCTCACAACACCGTTGTTCTAAAAACACTGACTTGGTAACAAACAATTTGAAAACAGCCAATCTCCAAAGCCTGAATTTCTCTTTATAGGGATGGGTGAAACTTTTGCTAGGCACTTTGGCGATCTTGGGCAGGCAATATAAAGGGTTCAAATCTTGGAACTCCATAATGGCCACTTATCCAAATCATCATGACTATCATCATGTTACTACGTCTGGGTCCGACCTGTATTGGTTCAGTGCATGGATCGGCCCACCCCTTGACTGCCTCGATCTTTCCAACAGCTGGCCTTCCTTGATCGCAGGAAACCTGGAGCGAAGAAAGAAGCTGAGGATGAGGACATGGAAACCAAAGTCAAAACGAAGGAGGATGATGATGATGCTGGCTCTGATGACGATTCGGACGATGGCAAAGCAAAACGAGGTGAACATGACGACTTGGTTCGCAGGGTTCGCTTCAATCTGGAGAGCCATGGTTACAATATGTTACAACAATTGCTTCGTCAAGCGCATGACTTCCATTCACATGTCATGAGATATCCATTGCACCTTCAAAAATCAAAAGAATATTAATGTCATATCCAACTACTGGCCGTGCGGTTTTAGTTGGAACCCAGCACCCACGATCTGATTTCAACAAGTCCATCATTATGCTGTTGGACTTGTACACGGAACATCCTGAGGAATGACCTTTCGCTGCCTGAGCGCAATCTCAAAGTCAAGAACGTGACCTTCGTCTTCGAACCAGCCACTTGCCTTTGCTTTCGGTTGACATGTACATTGTAATTTATGTTGGAAACCATTTGTGTTCAATCTGGGGACCTACTTGTGAACCCGAGGAGTCCGTGTACGGAAAGCGAGAGGGAGCTCTTCAAGGGCTCTGTGTCGTGAGCAACAACCCCAAGAATATCTTCCGTCAAACGCGCGGCTTCAAGACCGGGGTGGTCCACAGCATTTCGATGCTGCAGCGCTCTGAGATGGTAAAGCCAGACCACGTATCTTGATTTAGTTTTAAAAAAATGTTTACTGTAAAATGCTTCATTTGCTTGGATCGACTTTACACGGGCTCCAGCTTCACACCATCTGAGACCTCCCGCTGATTCAATCGCTTCAGGTGAGCCCAAGAAAGTCGGTGCCTCACCTGGGGCGTGCTTTCACCGATGTGCAAGACCAAAGGCAAGTGCCTTGTCCAGAGTGAGAGCATCAAGAAACTGACCGGCTTAATTTCATACTTGACTTTTGGATTCCTCCTTCGAACAAACTTATACATGCATTCGCCCACAGCAATTGATCATCTAAGATGACTACTAGACTACAGCCACACACACATGAATCACATGAACAATATAGAATTGAGAATCCGATGTGACATCCACTGCTAGGTTTGGCCATGCAATCCATTTCAACTTGTCCCCAGGTTGCTGGGGGCACGGACTTCATCCAAAAGACGCTGCAGAGTTTCTCCGTCCCCTCAGTGGGAGCGATTGCAATGATGGATTTGCATGGCTACGATGGCTGCCCTGCCCTGTCTTGCGTTGAGGAGGGGGAGTATGCGTTAACCCAATTAACCCATGTCTTGGCCAGGCCTAAAGATTGCTTGAAGGAAACTGTCTTACTTCGATCCGTGTTTTGACTTTGTATCGCTTTGTTTGATTATCAAGGCCTTCACTCAAATTCTTAGGTCATTGTGTCAGTGCTTTCAGTTCTGCTTCAACCTGATAGACCCCGGTACTCAGTACACGGATTGAAATGTTACTTGACTGTCCGTCCACACAAGGGGATAACTGTACTAAGTAACGCACTGTAAGGAAACATGTTGAGAGACTGACACAGCTCCTCTCTTCCATCCAATACTTCTCAGTGGGATTGAACTCTTGGTTGTGGTCATAACTGCGCGTCGCAGGACATTGCCTCTGGCAAAAGAAGCGTGTGCGGGACTATATGTCTTGACCACACAGGCGCAGATATGCTGCAGAGAGTTGGGAACAAAATCTATGAGAGTTGTCGGTCCCAATCACTCAACCTTCCTGGATTTCCAGCCTTCGAACCTGTGCTATCTGCTCTTCGCAGCCAGAATGTTGTTGATCGGCACAAATCCTATAGAGTTTCAGCTCAACAACATGACGCCCTCTACATCTTGGAGGTGTATGCCAAGAAATGGCTTGCCACGGAATCCACCAAGGAGCGAGCCCAGCAAGTCATCGAAGACCACAACAAAGAGTTCAATCCCACTGAGAAGTACTGGATGGAAGAGAGGAGCTGTGTCAGTCTCTCAACAGTTCTCTCAACATGTTTCCTTAAAGTGGATTATAGTTATTATATAAACCCTCGTGTGGACAGTCAATTAAACTATTCTGAGTGCTGAGTGCTGAGTACTAGACTATTCTGCATTCACTGTTCTCGGACAGGACGGAAGAAGCAGAGATCAAAACAGAGCCACCACCTGCAAAGCGGATCAAACTCGAGACGATGACCGAGCAGGACATATCCAAGATGCCCAAGGTGACGCTAGTCTGCAAAAATGAGTGAGAAGTGAAGTGACTGAGAAGTAGGCCCATGGCAACGGTTTGCACATAACAAAGGTGTGAGTCCTACATTCCATTACATTGTACTTGACCATGCCCAATCTAGTAGCCAAGATCGATCAGGGACCTTAATTATTCGCTTAGCATTCACAGGGTCTAGTGTGTCATTCTTCGTGCGTTTGGGATTGGCCTCAACCATGATCATCAGTTGGTAAACTAGCATGAGAATGCCTTTACACACATGCTGTGTTCAAATCTGCTCCTGCTAGGATGAAGCTGTCCATCAACAATGCCTGTGACCTGATTCTGGCTGGTGAGTCTGGGGACTCACTTTTCATTTCGTCTCGATCACGGAATCAATTCTTTGAGAACAGGGAACTGTGCCTCATTTGCAATGAAGTGTGTGATGTCCAGGAATCCGAAGGAACCTTGATGAACCTTGAGTGACCCAGTTGAGGCTTTCCCGCCTTTCCCCAACATCCCAACTCAGGTGCTCCTTTGGTGGGGGCGAGTGGAGAGACGCAGCGGCCTCTTTACTGAACAAGTTGCAGTCTTCAACCTCTACCACTCCTCATTGGAGTTGGTATCATGTGAAAGATCTCAGTCCTGGCGATTGCTCTGTTCTTCCAATCCCTGTTCTCCACCATCTCCACCCCCAATCTAAGGAAGCGGACGAGGTCTTGGCCAATGCTGAAGGGAGATGGTTCTCCTTCACAGTTTCCGCTGCAGAGACTTTCTTTGTTCTGGAGCGGAAGGATCTCGCCAACCATTTGGCCAAGCTGGAATGTGTAGACACCGCAGTGACCCTACAGAGCTTGATCTGTGATCTACAGGACGCTGGAGAGGTTCCTTTGTCAGATTTACTATGAACTTCACTTTGTTATATATGACACCATGAATTCACTCATTCCGATACCGCCGATACCCCTTACTTAGATCAAAAGCCTGCTTGATTGTGGCTTAGGTGAAGCTTGAGCTATCTCACCACAAAGAGGAAAGCGGAACCTTCACATCTTCGAAGCCTTTGGTGTTTTGCTTGGACGAGCCGCCCCAGGACATCATCTCGGTATCTAAAAAGAAAGGCAAGAAGGGAGCCAAAGGGACCCAGCTGACCGCCAAGAACTTTGGTTCTTTTCTTTCAGTCTCGAAATTGAAGACCGCTTCGGACACAGTCAGAATCGCTTGGAGATGCCGGTTTCTTGTATTAACGTCGCACTGTTTCACTGTTTCTATCACTCCACATTACTTCAAACAGCTTCCGGCACCCGATGGGCCGATCGGCCATGTTTTTTGATAACACATTCCACCCAGCCAAGCGGAGCGAAGGTTGGATAGCAGCAACACGAACGGCGTCAAGGTCATCACCCCCATCCGACCTGTCCTATGCTTGGCGTCACAGGTCGATGTGAATGAAGGTGTCATTCGCTTGGTGTAGGTAGATTGAAGAGTTTGGGTCACCCTATCTCTGTTTCAAGAGTTTTGGTCATTCATGATTGAATCCCAGAAACTGTATAAATTGGAATTCCATGTTTGTGGGAAAGAGGGGGTGGTCCGATGAATCTTGATTTTGACAAGACTGGGAATCACTCAACCTGAGTGTAGTGCCTAGTCTCCCATGAACACGATCAGCTTGATGGAGCTTAGTCATGCATACGTCATCGTAAGTAAGAACTGACAACCGGTTGAATCACTCTCTCCTGCACCGTGATGTCGATCTTGCATCCTTCAGACCGAGCTCCTGGCAAGTTCAGTAGCAGCGAATGATTTGAACCCTTGCGAGGGTCAGGTGGAGAAACACAAAACGCCATGCACTCCCGGTGTACACTCATAGTCAATGTTCTTTCTTTAGCTTTCACTATAACTATGACCCTAATCAAGTCTTGCTGAACACATACTGATGACTTAGCAGCTACATGCGCTCCTTGCCTTTTTCAGGCATTTTGCTCAGTTAGCCGTGAAAGAAAGGATTTTGCAATTGTGGGGCCATGGCAAATAGGTCCCATGACAATGAGAACAGTGATGCTGAGTCCGTTCAAGAAGTGCCGTTGACCTCGACTTTTCGACCACCGGTCCTTTGCCAAGAATTTAGTTGAACCACGTGTTTTTTGCAAGTGTCTAAACGTAACTTCACACTTCGCAATCCCAAGTCGTGTTGTCAAAAGAAGTGCTATCAGTTTGCAATCCGTTTATTTGGACTCAGGATTTTGCGAAAACATCCATCATAAACAACGCTGTACTGGTTGAGGCTTTCAATATGCAGCGGATGATGTCTTCCGCCAATTTGGAAACTCCACATCGCCCGCCCTCTTCCCAGCCACCTGTCTCTGCTTCGCGCAGCAGCTTTGTGCCCCTGGGAGGCGTGGATAGATCAGGGTTGCACAAATGATGATGGTTCTTTCCCGGGAGGTCCAAAGGCCAGTGGCAGTCATCATGCTCTACCTGGCCGCGTTGCAGCCTCTGAGTCATCATCTGCCAATGGTGGGGGTGCTGCACAGGTCATGAAAAAACCATCCAAATCAGCCAAACGAAAAGCCAACCAGAATAAGGATGATCAAGAGGAAGGGGAATCTGAGCCTGAGCCACTGGGGGGTCATGATGATGATCAGGATGACAATGGTTCTGATGGCGATGGTGGTAGTAGGGGAGATGATCATGTCCCAAAGGACTTGAAATCCTCGAAATCCTACAAGAAACCTGCTACAGCTTCCAAAGCTGCAGCGAAGAGAAAGCCATCTACCCGCAGTAAGAAGAAGGCAAAGGACTGATTGAGTTGCCATCAACCACTTGTGAATAATGGCCGTCAGTTTGTGTGCTGTAATTAACCAAAACTGATTGCGTGAGGGATCACCTGTTCTAAGCACTGATCCAGGAAGACCAGCAAGAAGGTGAACAAGCACAGAACGTCATACAAACACCTGCTAAGATGTTTCTTGGCGTGAACCGCTTTATTATGACTGGCTTATGCATATTGTTTTTAGTATTGAATTGTGAATGGCAAGGCTAGCAACCAATGAAATCCACACCTGATGCGCCAAGGCCCAAGTCAGAATCTCTCGATTGGCCAGACAACCAATTGGGATTGCCGACCCCTGAATCGGCCATGAAATCTTTCCAGGAAGCTTGGATGAATTGTAATTCTGATCTTGGCCATATTCCAGCTGACAATTCCTGATGTGTTTCCAGCTCACTGCCGCCTCCCTCGTTTCACTCCCTGGTTTCCCCAACCGCTGAAGGCAGGCCTCGATGACAGATCTGGACTGAATGGCAGCCCATCTGCGCCAAGTGTTCCTGAGACTTGGCCGCCAGATACCCATGACATATATCGAGCCATGCTGGTTTAACTATGAAGGTCAACAACATGTCAACAACATTTTTGAAATTGAGTGGGGGGGATTGGAAACATTTTCTTCCGTGACCGAGGAGACGCTACCGGATGCTGACACGCAGACTCCGCAAAACATTGCTGAGGCTGGGGTCCAGTATTCACACGTCATGTGTTTTAAAGAAAGGCCACGAGACACTCTTGCCTCTCTTTCTCTCTATGTCTGTCTCTCTCTCTCTCTCTCTCTCTCTCTCTCTCTGTGACCCTCTATCTCTCTTTAAACAAGTTTTGCCTTGCTGACTTTAGAGTCTTTGTCTTCGCCCAGGACCCCTATCAGCCGGTGGAGGAGGAGACTTTGGAACTTCCGGATTCTGAAGCAGCACCTGATGCCTCCGTCAAGTCTGAGGAAGGGTGGGTCACACGAGAACAAGTGCAGAAAACCCATGATGCCATTACCGATTGTCTCAGCCTTCTTGAGCCATTCATCCACCCAAACACCACTCATGAAAGCACGCAGGAACCAGCGGCAGAAATTTGTGGGACTTCACAGGGGCCCGCTGGTGCTGAGTACCATCCAGAACACATCGAAGAGAGTGCGCAGGAACCAATAGTTGAAATTGATGAGGCTTCCAGTGGAAATGGTGGCGATGATGAACATCATCCAAGCCAGAATCAGCACCCACCAGTGGCTGAAGCAACCGCTGGAAATGACTCTGACGGACTCTTCCAGGAATCAGCGGCTGAAACTCCTGAGGCTTTGAATGGAACCCCTATGGAAGCTCAGGAAGCCTCTGCTTCCAAGAAAGAGATGGACGCAGCTCAGGAGATCCTGACTGCACCTGTCACTTCAAAGAATTTGGCAAGGAAGTACTCCACTCTGGTGGGAATCCTGAAGGGCTCCACTCCTTGCCCTAGGTTTCAGGCAGGCGAGCTCCCTGAAGAGGCTGATAGGATTGCAAAGATCCTTGAAAAGCGATCCGGCAAGAAGAAGAAGAGGGGGACAGCCTCTAAGGTTAAGGGGAAGAACTGTCAGGTCCTCTCACCTCTCTCCCACAGATTGACGATTTTGAGGGCAGCCAAGAAGGCCTGCGAGCATCGTAAGCATGCCAAGCATTCCAAGCGTGGCAAGGTGGCACCGAAGGCAGTGGAATTTGAACAGTCAAGCGGATCATCCAAGAGAAAGGCTGCGCCTAAGGGCAAGCCAAGTGCGAAGGCAATGGCATCCCGTCGACGATCCAATACCTCCACAGCAGCAAAAGCAGCAGCAGCAGCAGCAGATCTAAAACAGGATGAGTTCGAGGATGAGGCCGCAAAGGCAAAGCGCCTGGTGAAGAAAGCTCATTCAGTGATTTGGATGCAGGATATGCTGTTTGCATATTCTTATTATAAATTCTTTGTCTATCCTTTGCTGAGCAAAAAGTGAGTCTCCTTCTCCCACGCTTTCTCACACCCATTTGTTTTTTTTCAACCGGCTTCAGCCACATGTGAGGTCTACTCTACTGCTTGGAAGAAGGCAAAAAAGGATGGCTTGGAGGGTGATGCGATCCGTCACTATGCTAACAAACAGCGTGCCCAGCTACCCGGTGGCAATTTAGTGTGCTTGAGTAGCTCGATGCAAGAGATCTCTCACAGTTTCTCATATCTCATATGTTCATCAGGTTCCGTTCAGCCAATATTTGAGTTCACTGTGAGGTGGATCATGACCACGGCTGACCATGACCATCCTGCTCTTGGGAAGTTTCTGACCGAACGCTAGGGCGGCAGTTTGGGGGTATCAGCTAAACTTGGATGTTGGGCACTGATGCATCCAAGTGTCGCAGGCAAAGACCGCCGCCACCACTTTGGTCAAAAAGATGCAGCGGCCGGCAGCGAGAAGTGAATCAACCCTCATGAATCCTCCTCATACTCTAGACCCAGATACCAATTGGAAAGGACCTAGAAGCAACTGGACTTGAATATATATTATATAAATATTGTCAACAATTCATTTGGTATGACCAGCTCCGGTTTGCTGACCGCCCCCCGCGGCGTTCTGTTCTTCCCTTATCCCACCAAGGCCTGGTGATTCGCTCCAGGAACGAGAACGACGGAGTTGACGCCGACCAAGCCGACGTGGATGGAGCCGATGTCACGGGCGCGCACCACTGGGCAGCCATCCACAGGCAGGAGACAACACTTGGGATGCTTGGGATGGAGGGCGTTGTTTTTCCGGAGACAGTACTAATTAGGTGTGGCGCAACTTTGAGCTGGTGGTTGGGTGGGTGGATGCCCAAAGGTCGCCAGAATGAGATTGATCATGTAAATGGATGGACGGGATCTGTCACATGGTCATGTCATGTGTGCTTTGCAACTCGAACAGTTTGATTTCTGTCGTCCAACGATGGCGGCGTACGTATGGTTGGCAAGGAACTACACGACTTTGCAGAAGGACTTGCTACCCTTTGTAATGTTCAGCTTGGTGATGCAACCAAGCTCGACTCCAGACGGGCCCCTCAAGGCAAGGCATGTCTCGCTGCCACCAAGAAGCTTCGTTTCACGACAGCTTTACATGAATCGAGGTCAAGATGTGCACAACCAGATTGTTGGAGAAGGACAGTGAAAAGGTAAAAGGACCAAAAAATCGAGCATACTGAGTTGTTCCAGGTAGGTCAAGCATGGTAAACCCAATCCCATCCAGGCCGTCGGAGCTCTACTGCCGTCCGTTTTTCCAGGGAAGCCTTTGCCCCACCTGCGCCGGCCTCACAGCTTGAGCGCCAGAAGCGGATGGAGCACCTGTTGCGGCGCCGGAAGCACGGCCGTGGCTGGGGAGAGAGTGTCGAAATCGGTGGGAAGAGGCGACAAAATGGATTCGACTGAAAGGGATTTGATATTGTTAGGAAAGGGGGAGTGGGCTTGGTGGGGGAGGTCAGCCGAGAACTGTGGGTACTAACCTCAGACAGGATCATCCTTACCTAGTATACGGCCTTACCAGTGGCTCTATAGGCCTTACCTAGCAAGGGATACCCTAGGCGGTCCACCCCCCTGGGGCTGGATGAGGATGAGCGGTTTTTCCCTGGACGTTTTATTCCATTCATTTGGCCGGGGGATCCTCCCCTGATCACGTCACAGAAGTCTCAAGAACTTGACTCAAGAACGGGAGTGGTAGAGGCGGTATAGGCACCCGGCCCGACATGTGTTGAAGTTGCTGTTGGAAACTGCCAATTGAGATGAAGAAAGTATGTTTGTTGCTCTCATCCTGACATGTGGTACTGGTAATTACGGGTTTGGATCCGAGCACCTTTGTTTTTGTGTGGCTTTCTAGCCATGACTCAGTGACTACAAAGGCCACGTCATGTTTGGCCGACACACCTGCGTCACGTTTGTGTATCATTATCATGCCATTTTGTGAACATATACCATATACTATGTTTTGCAAAAGACCTGTTATTGATAACAAAAGAGCATGCCAAAAAAAAACACACCACTCCATTGCAAGGTGTGCACTGAAAACACGCATGCTTCATAGCCCGAAAACCATGTTCCTTTTGAAGCAGCAAGTGTTTGAAATACTTTTCAGGATTTGTGTGTTAATAACTTGTGCAAATGCGAAGTGCAGGGCTTTTGTGGGTGAGGTGCTTACCATAGGGTACTCGTAGCACCTAATTATATATTCAGAATGACCCAGGTGAGAGGATCATGCCAGAGGACTTCTACAGGGAAAACCTGCAGCGCCAGCAAGCGAGCCTTGTCACAAAAGGGTCAAGTGAAAAGAGCCTGGCCCTGTGCAGATTTGGACATTCATCCAAGTCAAAGTCAAATGGGCACCCGGTGACTGACATGTCGACCATGTTCACTTGAGCATTCAATTGTTCGCGGTCACCGGCCCGATCGTTTGGTCGGTTGAATTCCTCCCGGACCTTCGAGCCACACTGTTACTTTGCTATCATGAACATAAGGGGATGGTAGATAACATGTAATAAATATGTTTAATTCCAAGATATACCCTTTACAATAAGAGAACGCCATTAAAAACAATAAACACACATGAAGGGTATAAGCCAAGAAGTACTCCAAGAAAACGGTTGGACTGTTTGGCAAAAAATTGTAAGAGACCACAAATAGATTAAGATATATATATATATATAATAGGAACCAATAAAATAATGGCTGTAAACTTAAGAATCAACAAAAGGGAATATGAAATCCTAGATAAAGTAATAATGATGAAAGACCACAAAAAACCAAGAACTGGAACCACTTCATATTCATTCATTTTGTTTAATCTTTCATGTTCCTTTCTTTTCTTTTATGTTAAGGGAGGTTCAGGGTGACCACCAAAAACGCAAATATTAATGCTGTTCAATCAGATGCGAATTTTGCAAACCGCCGCCGTTGCAAAGGATAGGGGGGGACGCTCCGCTTGTCCTCCCACTGCTTCGTAGGACAAGCCTTCCTCCGCGACGGCGTGATGCAAGGGAGCAAGGCCGCGTGATGAATCAACATGAATCAATCAGGCGAAAACACACCGATTTCCATTTCACAGGAGTTCGGAGGTTTGAGCAAGGAGCGACCAGCCGGTCGTAGTATGTCATAGTATGTCGTAGTCCTTGATTGAACATCGTGCTGACCCGTACTTCTTTGGAAGGGTATCTAAGATGCGGAAAGCACAACCACGACTCTCCAACAGGTCACCGAATCCAGTCCGATTTCGGACTGGCGGATCTCGTGCATTATTTTTATCAAACATCTATCAATCTATCAACATCCTCCACCAGGAGAGGAGGAGGCGCCGCGCAGTGCTCGTGGCCTTCGCAGTGGCAGCCCATCGCTGCCACCCATCGATCAGGTGTGGGCATGGGGAGCGGAAAAGCATCCAGCGGGTGAAAAGTGACCACCGGTCTTCGTGGCCATACCTGGTAAGGCCAACCGGTCGCTGTTGTCGACTGCAGTGTTTCAGTCGTCTTTGTATTGACCAGTACGGCTTCGTGCACATCACCGACAACGCAACAGAAAAGGAGTGGGTTGCAGCTGGTTGATCTTGGTCCAGAGGGATTTCTTACCAACTGCTGCGACTCAAGACCCTGTGGAGGGTCTTCAGTTCGAGCGGCTGAGCGCCTTTGGTCAGGCTGAGGTACGGGAGGAGCGCTGCTGCAACTTTGCGAAGCACCCTCTCCTTTGCTGTCAGGGCACATCACAGGCTCAGAAGGTGGGGCTTTGGGCTTTTTGGCTGTTGGTTTGGAAGGACTCAGAGGTGTTGGAGGGTTTCTATGACAGTTCAGGGGGCGGTGATGGATTACTTGCAGAAGCTTTTTCATTTAGCAGGGTGGGTGGCAAGAAGCTCACTTTCTTGTACGGGAGTTCAACTGAGTTCAACATGACAAAACATACTTCAAGATGGCTCCAACTGCCAAGAATCCTGAGGAGTTGAACTATTGAACCATATTGAACCCATGACAGTTCAACTGAGTTTGTACAGTTGTGCCAAGAATCCTGAGGGCATTGCGGGGTTGCGTGGTTCAGGTTGAGGTTGCTTCACCCAGCGGACGCCCTTCGCAGGCGCCGCGCCACGTCGTGCGCTTGGAGCGGCGTCCTGGGATGGAGCGCTTGGGCTTCGGCAACGTGGTGGCTGGACCGCGGGATGCGCCAGCGACTAGGCTGAGTAGTAGGGACACCCCTCTAGCACACTACTAGTAGCTGCTAGCACTGCTGGTTGCTGATGGTGTTTTCTTGTTCGTCCTACGTGTGGTGAATCGCAGGGTTGCACAGCTGCATGGCATGCTGAGTTGAAACCGTCAAAGCAAGCAATCAGCGGGCGCTACAGCGCTGGCGCTGAGGTTCTAGTCATCAGCTGGATCAGGGAGGGAGCTTTGGGCCATTGGAATGCCACTGCACCGGAAGGAACTCGTGGGGAGCGAACGGGTCATCACTGGAAGGAGACGCCGGTGTAGACGACGGCATCGACTCTATAGACCGCGTGCGTGCAGCGGTCTATAGCTTGAGGATTGAAGGAACATGAAGGAACTGTCACTGTGTGCATATCCCAAAGCCATACATCGTTGCTGGCTGATTCACACAGACAGTGTAGGTTGCCTTGCTGCAGTGAGCACTCCATCAAGTTGGCTGAACCTCGTGAGCCCACTGCGTTGGCCAGGAATGGCCGTGCCGGTGCAATCTGCCATTGCTTGGACCTCAGACGTTCTGCGGCCGTCTTTCGACCTCAGGAGCCTCACGCACTCCGTCGAGACACGAGCCCTACACATATTCTCCACATAGTCGTAGCGTTTGAATTGAAACTAGCCGTCCGGCCCTACTTAGAGAGTGAATGACGACACACCGCAATCCAGATTTGTTTATATAAAGACATCCTGACAGCACCATGGGTCTGGGGCAGCAGAGGGGCAGCACACTTGAATTTGCAACACATTGCAACACGCTTTTAGGAGTTGTGGCCTTTGTTGACATATTGACAAACATCTTAGAGGTCGTGTAGCCTTCGCAGCCAGCCAGGTTCAGCTGATTCGAAAGACAATCTAAATTTAAATCCAAGATCTGAGCCACGGAAGAGTTTAATATATTTATATAATATATTTATATATGTAAATATAACAATTGTCAGTTGTCATTGTCCTGACATTCTTCTCAAGAGCTTTTCGGTTGTACCCAAAGTCAATCCCCTAAGCCACTGCACTCATGGAGTCCAAAACTATGTTTCAATGTGTCTTTAAAAGACCCGCGAAGGACTTTCCGAAATGCTTTGATGCCAATTGTAGTCACAACATCAGAATAGTTCTAGGCTAGGGTAATAGAGATTCTGGAGGGAATTGGGGTGCCGAAGAAGACATGCGACCTCCCACCTCCTCGTCCTGCGAGGTGTCTGTGAACGGTGTCTCGCAGGATGTGCCGCGGATGAGGGAGGAGTTGCGCTCGCAGGCGAGCTACTTCCCGGTGGGAGGGCAGCCTACGTGGGTTTGGGATGGTTTGGGTGCCGGGAATCTCTTCAGGGTTGTTTCGCAGGTTTTTGACCAGATTGGTTCACAGTTGAACCATATTGTTTGATGATCTTTGATGGCGACCCAGCAGAAACCACACTATTGACTGTTGCCTTTTCTTGTTTTCTCAGTCGACTTTTCTCTTGGTTGCTAAGGATGTTAAAGGGCTGACTGACTGATTCACCCACTCATCGACTGTAATACGCATCTATCTCGTGTGGCCAAGCCATTCTGCCTACGCCCCACCCAGGTGGTTGAGATGGAGATCATGGCACCTGAGCGTTGGAGGTATACTAAGGCGGACTTGTGTCAATGCAACTGTGAGTTGTGAGATTATGTCACATTGCCCGATTCCGACCCCAGTGATTCCACGGAAGAAAACAATGGGATTTTGTGGGGAACGTCTTCTGTGGTGCCTTTCTTCCGGGAACGTCGCATCCAGGTCACGCACTCCGCCTGAGAGGCGGGCGCAGGGGCCGCAGCCTGAATGACGCATTGTGCCACAGATATGAGGTCACTGGCAGGGTGTTTCTGTTAGTGACTTAGTGCAGTGAGGGCATGCTGTTGGGGTTATGAGTGTCGCCCACCAAAAAGGACAACAAACAACCCCTCACACACACAGAGAGGGATACTGACCCCAACATGTTTGCTGATGCATTACGAGGTAGTAATAGTCCATCGTTGACAAAGCAGATGTGTTGCCCCTCAAAAACAAGGGCAGCTCAGGGAACGACGTTGTCAAACCTGATCACTTATGACTTATGACTCAAGTGAGCTGAGATTTTGCTTGATTTGGGTCTATATATATATGTAAAATGTAACCTTCGCAAGAGTGGGGTAGGGCATCTGGTTGGGGACGTAGGCGGTCGTAGGCATTTTGTTGTGCAATGTTTGTCGTTGGCGTTTGAAGAAGGGCGACCTTGCATCCATTGAAATAGCATGCCTTGAAGTCACCCAGCTTGTGCTGCTGATTCACTTCGAGTGGATTTTGGCTTTTGTGCCTCAACTGGTTGATTTTTGTCCATGAGCAATCGGACTCAGGGAATTTAGAAAGGCCACTGTTTGGGAGATGAGAACACCTAACAGTATCCCAAAGGACTCTTGTAGTGTTTTCCCAAGGGAAATTTTCTGTTAGGCTCACCGTAGGTTCTCCGTACAGCCACCGTAGGAAAAAGTGCATTTTGTGATCCTTCCTCCATGTCCACTAGACCATAGTACCTGCTGTGCTGAGACGTACTCCTAATGTCGAAGACATATGGGGAGATTTGCAAGAACTGCATGGTACCGTCGGGCAAATTTGAACAGTATTTCAAATTTCTCTAAAACCTCCCGTTCGTAGTTTTGCGTAGGCGTTTTAGAAAAAGTAATGTTTGTCGTAGGCTTTCACTGTGGAAACGTAGGCCAACCGTAGGGTTCTGCGTCGGCACCCAAGGATGTTAACGCCACCACATTTTTAAAGCAAATCTTTGCTCGTACGTGAAGGACGTACGTGACTCATATCTCATGCTCCACTTCTCCAATATAGATCGCCGGAGCGAACATTTGTGTGAGGTGCTTCTCCCGCCTTTTTTCCGAGCCGGGAAACCCACTGCATGGATTGACCTCATTCTCTTCCGAGGGTGTGAAGAGCGCACCCGTAGAGAGTCATGTATCCACGTTTGATGCGGCACAATGCGGTACATACACATCTTAAAACACACTCATGCATACGTATACTAGACGAAGTAAATATCATTAATTTACAGGTATGAATTTTTATGATTAGTGTTTTCATGTTTGGGGGGCGTTTGAGGCGGTGTTTTCATGGTTTGGGCATTTGTTCTTTGAGGTGTGCTTCCTGCAACTGTACTTTTTAACCGGGCAAGCACCAACCGTTCTTTGTCCCAAAGATATTTTCGCAGCCGTCCGCAGCATTACTGTTTCAGGTTGGCACAAACGGCGGATATCTTAAATGCGGTCTTTGTGCCAAGCGCGTCTCAATGAAGATGCAACTCAGTTTGGCAGCGCGAAAAACAAGAGTCGCCGCTTTTAACCC
This sequence comes from Durusdinium trenchii, assembly GCA_963970005.1. Classification (NCBI taxonomy): domain Eukaryota; class Dinophyceae; order Suessiales; family Symbiodiniaceae; genus Durusdinium; species Durusdinium trenchii. The sequence continues at coordinate 278,376 of CAXAMN010025695.1, forward strand.
TTTGGTCTCGACGTAGGCACTATTTGAGGGTCCATGAATTTGCAAACAATTAAATGCAGAATCAATCTCACCTTGCTGTCCAGAAGTTCAATGCAATCTGGGAAATCTGTAGGGCAGGCAATTTACACTGAATCCTGTTGCAAAGCCCGGCCGGGCGAACAACCTTTGTTGCAAGTGGACACTACGCTCGGCATCAGGAGTTGGAGAAGGACCCTGAATTTGCTCCTGCTGGAACAGTGTCCTGACCTTGGTGCATTGATTGGACTGTGTTTATATTCCTCTTCAACTACTGCAACGTATTGACCTTGGTCATCAAGGTCAAAAGGTAGCAGGAGAAGCGGGCCTAGTCTGGAAACTGGTGGGCCTTGCTCCACTTTCTTTGTTTGCCTTAATTTTCCCATGTCCATTCCTTACCTCGGCATGGTGCTTACCTTGCCTGCTTGGCCGTCCGCTCGAGGCCACAAAACATGGAGTTGGTCATTGGGTGGAATGGAGTGTATCAGCCACCCAGCCAGGAGGCGCCCCGTGAGGCAGAATCAAGCTGGCTGGCTCGTCCGCGGACGAGCCGGCTCGAGCGACTCAGGGACCCATGGACCGACAAGGACCAGATCCTTCCCGGGGAGGTTCAAGCTGCCCCAGCGGCCCAGCCAAAAAGAGCCCCAGCCACTGGGGAGCTCCTGAAAACATGTTTGGCTTCCGTTCCCACCCCAGCGGCCCTGTTCAGGCCGGACAGACGCCCGGGCCCAGCTTCCCTCAGATGGCGGGGCTGATCAGTGCAGCAGAGATGATGATGAAGGCTGGGAACCTCAGAGGTGGTCACCCAGTGGGTGCGTCACCCGCGCGCATGGCGGTGCATTGGCCATTGAAAGACCGGGACCAACCTGGTGGTGTAAGGGTGTGACCAGGACAAACACCGTAGCACCATTGTCACCTTAAGTACAGCTCTTGGGATATTGCGTGATGACCTTTAGCCTCTTCAGCTACTTGTTGTCAAGACCGGCAGGTATGCAGGGATATGGTTTCATAAAATGTCAAGAAGTCGTTGGAAACTGAAACACCATGTCTTTTCCTGGGAAGTAGCGGTGCGGGGTGTTTTTGCGGCTTCCTTTACTTAATGGACACCGCACATAATGTGGAAGACTGCTGTAGACACTAGAGGCGGGGCGCCAAAGTCCGACGCCTATATTCAAGTCATTTGGCAGCCCTGATGTCACGTACAGGTGTCAACGCCACAAATACCAAGATCAACTGATTCACCTATGATTCCTATGGCCAACAAAGCAACACAAAGGAACAGAATCAATTTAATTACCCCCGGCAGGGAAGCTGCCTCTCAAAGTCCTTGGCTGTTGGATTTTGCTGCTTTTTGGCAAAATTGTGCTTGCAGCCATTTGTAGAGCTTTGTTGGGCATGCAATGGTCATCCATGCAGAAAATTTGGCACATCCCCAATCAACGACCCTGCCCAACCAAACTATAAATACATGCATGCAGCTTCTCCATGAACTCATAGATAGATCATAGTCATAGTGTTCGATCAATGTTTGATATGTCTAATCTGTATTGATTCTTGAAAGGGGCACTCGAAAATTGAGCTCGAGTTGTGATTAGACAGGTGGGTGGGGAGTGGGCAGCAGCATGTTCAGTCGAGACCAGCAGTGCACTCTATAGACATTATATGTGTGCATGTGCCAGTGTAGATCCTGTCTTTGGCCCATGCTGTTTCGCACAGCTTTGGCATGCATTGCACAGCTTTGGCCACATGTCTTTGCCAAGTCTCGGGTCTTGACATTGCAGGAACTTGGGAGTAAAAACGTATGAACCGCCGAGTTGTTCTTTTGTGCAGGGGGACCATGTGTTTTTGGTTTAAACTAGTGAGGTGAGCCTGAAGAAGCCCAGACCAAGGCTTGATGTGCCTTGCCCCATGGCTGGCTGGTGCTTGATCATGCTAGTTGCTTTAAGGTCACATGTCCCAGACCTCAAGTTAGACTCAGCGAGTTGAAATTTGCTGACCGGACCACGCGGAATTTCGCGACGGAGAGTGGCGTTGACCCCTTTCTGTATGACCTGCCAAAGCCAACCGTCGACCTTTCTTGCACAAAACCAGTGCCAGGAGGCCGAAGCACACATGAAGGAGGACGGCGCTTCCTATCCCCGGACATTTCCTCATGGAGTTCTGAATGCCCACTGGAGCAACGATCGAAAGAGTCTTGGAGCATCGCAGAGATATGGTAGCGCGCACTCGAAATGGACCTCTTGTGCTGGTGATGTTCCCCTGGCTTAACATCTAAAGACAGCTATTTCTAACTCCAATGCCGGCGGCAAGAATCCTTCTAGACGAGTGAGAGGTTTCTCGGTCAGAGGCGACTTCAACCTGTGCATACTGCATGCTCGTCAAGTTCTCAGAAACCAGCCTGTCTACTGTCAAAGCTTCGACAAATGACAGACAGCTGATCCACCTCACATGAATCAGGCTGCTGAAGCGCCTGAGACAAGCCCTTCAAAATGGCCAACCCTTCGTCGTCAGCGACTTCCTCTTCGAGCCGGTTGCAGAAGCCTTGCTCCGTGGCCGAGGGCCGAGGGCGATTTGAAGATGTTCAGCTGAGCTGAGGACGCAACAAGTGAGGGTTGAGTGTTTAGGTGACTGGAGGGGCTTACCCCCTGCCTTCATTTAGAACCCAGAGGAATATCATATATGAGGTCGTGTGACTGGAAACCTTTTACAAAAATGGGCAGTCACATGCTGTCACTGCATCTGGGTCACCAGCTACTGTCATGTTGGCAGATGTGTCATGGTTCAGTCCATTGGCGACTCAGTTATAGGACCCGACTCCTCGCTGGTGACCTGGGGAGTGACCTGATGGTTAGGATCTCTTCTACTCACTTGAGTGATGCATAGCCTGGCCGTGTTGCGCGACATAGCCTGGCAGGTTTCGAACACCGGCTGAGGCTGGGACAGATGCAGCAACTGAGTGACCGACAAGATGATCAAGACGAGAGTGGCTATCCCTTTCAGCGATTGATGCCTGACGTGTCGGTCGACCGTGCCCAGTTGAAGATTGACGACCATGTGAGAGATGATTGGTTGAGTCCTTGTTGTATCATAGTATGTGGTTGGTTGGGCCTGGTAGGGTGCCGGCGACATTGCACTTGTTTGCCTGTCTATTGTTGTGTGAGCATGTGTTTGATTACTTCAGATTCCATGCTTGTTAGTTCGTCAATGCTTTCAGTTATTCGATCTCCAGTTCAATTGCGTCGATGTGCTTCAGCATTGCATTAAACAGGTCGAATCTGTCAACCAACTGCACGTTGCTTGTAATGTGTTTTATGGGTAGTCATTAAGCAGCATGCAGCACATGAACTAACATGAGGCGATTTGAAAGGAACCCGCAGATCATCGCAGATCATCGCAGATCCACATTCACGGGTTTCATGTGTTTGCTTTGCGCCTATTTCCGTACTGTAGGGCCAGAAACTATGTTCTCATCATTCCCAAAGTGATCATAGCAGTGTCGTAGGGCTACTTAGGGTTCCTAACGCAGGGGGAGGTAAGAGTTTGCAGGTTTTTACGCTTCGAGGTGGCCATGTAAATCCATGTTTCCGCTCATGTGACTCATGTTTGTGTTTTTTGGGTGGCCCGGGTTGCTCCGAGTCGCATGTGTGGAAAGTCATGTGTAACAAACGTGACGGATGGTTTGTGATTTTTCCTTTTCTATACCCACAAAGGGGAGCCTAGAGAGACCCAATGATCCATTTGGTACCACTAAAGTCACACAAGGTCACAGAAGAATGTCAAAGATGTCCATCAATTCCCACTCCCCAGCTGATCTCAAGAGTTGATCCCCGAGGACTGAAGGCCCCTTGGCCGATCCACCAGATGACTGGGATCCGTTGGAAGCTATGCCCTGCAAGCGCGTCGTGGACGACTTCCAGGCGAAGCGCGCGCAACGCTTCGCCTTCACCGGGCACATCTTGGTGGGCAGGTCCGGGCCGCTTTGATCGAGCGCGAGCCGCAAGCCCGTGGAGGTGTTGGTTCGCCGGGCCGTTGGAGGCGTACACCAAATCTGCATTGGCAAGAGGGTGTGACCTGACTTGGCTATCAGATCCTATCAGCAAAAATAATCGCATTGTATTAAAGTATAATAAAGTTGCGCAAAACAATTGCAAACTGTATTACTGTAATTATATTGATCTTGAATATGTTGTGTCTATGCTCGGAAGCATGAGATTCAATAGCAGCCATGGCACAGGAAAGGCGACAAGCACAACGCTTGGTACTCGGCTTTCCAGAAAGCGATGCAACATCCGGCAGTACTGCACTTCTGGCAGCAGCTCCTAGCATTTGATGCTTGAGATCTGTGTGCTTTTTGGACATGTTATGCTTCGCCATTTTCCGTGGAAGTCTCTGGACTCAATGGACGGCATGTCAGGGACACTCTCCACTTGGATCAGTTCAGTTCCTACAACAAGCGCCGCGCCTCCCTTTGTCGGTGTTCCTCCTGGCCGCCCCAGGCTGTCGGGTATACCCAGCTGGGTCACTGGCTATGATCCCTCTTGGTCCTGGCACCTGGGCGTGGTTGGTCTGTGGATCCAGGAATCCCTTAGGAGTCGGCTCTTCCGTCCGACTCCTAAGGTGGTTTTCAATGACACGCTGAGCTCGCTTGCTTTCAGGGATGGAGACTGTACTCGGTACTTTCTCCATTTGGTGTAACAAGCAGGTTTTTTCCTCGTCTGTGCGGTGGCCAGGTCAATTTTTGGGGCTTTCAGCTTCAGAGACCACCTGGCTTAGCCTGGCTTGATGGGATGGAGATTTTACATTTGAACTTTCCCTCCCTCAAGGGGGTCCTGGATGGAATGGGTAGGCTTGTTCAAACATGGAAGACCCCCCTTGGGCCCGCCATCCATTTCCATGTTGGTTTCAGGGAGTGTATAGATATTATATACTGTAATCAAGAAGTCATTTGTCCCAACCTCCTGGCAAAGACACGGGTAGGTTGGATACGTTTGAGAATTCTGTAGCACTATGCCTTGGTGGTGGGTTCGGTGTTGCTTCTGCCAAGCACCCCTGCACTTGATCCTCCCTTTTCGCTTTTACGCTCTTTTCACCAGGCTCCGCGAAGGTGATTTCTACGGCCTGCACGCAGATGATGCTCAGGTGGTCCTGCATGGGCAGAGTCTCACTTAAACACATCGGTGGTACACCAAGCGGTAAAAGGTGGTTGGTGGTTTGGCCTGGAAATCTTTGAGGTAACTCGGTAACTCGGCGGCTTTCTCACCTGATCGCTACACTTATTTCCCAGATCTCGCCATCAGCAAGACAGATTTTTCTGATCCCACCATAGTTTTCGTACACTGTATAAGTTACTTGCTATTGGTTGGGTGTCCCGACCAAGTCTTGTGGCGTCAGGTCCGATATTTGGCCGTGACCATTCACCTGGTCAGCTCTTGGCACCTCGGGCAAGATTCGTTCAACTTCCAGGCGGTCAAAGGAATCTTTGGGTGGGAATTGAAATGACCTCTTGTGGCTTCACAAGCCTAGACTCTAGATGATGACTCTTAGGCTCCCTGACACTTACGTCGCGTGAGCCAAAACGTTCAAAAAGACCTCCAAAAACCGAAAACGAAAAAGCCTCCAACGCATCGAAAACACCTCGTAGCGCATCAGAACTCTCCCCGAGGTCTCCAGAGCAGGGGGGTGAATTGCTGTGGTGCGGCCCCGAGGGTGATGACTTCACTTTGCAGGTCCCGAACGGAGCGTCGTGCGTTTGCAGGTCCGGACCAGGAACGGAACAGAAGTGGCGGATGAAGGCCTGAGAAACCCGAGAAATAGGTCGACTGAGTCTATACGACTTGTTCTGGGAGTCAGGAGATGCAGCTCAATTGTGCCTACAAAGGCACACATTTGGAGGTCAGGAGATGCCCACTTGCTCCAGATCAGTTCGGGGCGCAATGTTCAGCGACACATACTGTATCAATATGGTTTGGAAATGTTTGGAATGTTTGTTTGTTTGTTTGTTGTTTGTGTTCCCCCTTCTTTTCATTTGGCTAAAGAATTGACAGGAGATCTTCCGTCACTATAGAGGTTCATTCAATCCATACCCGAGTAGCTCTTCCAGACCTTTGTGCGGTGGTACTGGAAAACAAACCGCCATAGGCACCATAGGCCCTATAGTGGGCCGATTAGTGGGCCCCAAATAGATAGAAACGGTGTCCAATACATTTTTAGTGGGGATCTACTTTTTCTATTTCCGGGCTCTATATATATAGTAGGTCACGAGATTCACTCAAATTCTGAGCCAATTCTCCAAGTGTTTTCCACTGATCGAACTGACTCAACTCATCGTGCCAAAGAAGAGTCTTGCATTTTCAGACTCCTTTCAGATTGTGCCGATGAGGTGATTTCTGGATCAAAGGGTTTTACTCCGACCAGTAGAGTAGAGTCTCATCGTTATTGAATTCTGCCCTTTTGTCGCCATGGCGGTTGCGCTGCAGACGTCGCAATTCGAGGTGGACACTGCAAAAGCCGTTGTACATACACGTTTGTTTGCGCCAGAGTTTTCATTGGTGTGGTGTGCCTGAACTATTTAGACCCACAACACCATTGATTTGGTCTTTCGGTGTTGTACATGGTTGTTTTGCCGGTATGTCCGGATTCCTGAGCCATAGATCTTGCCAGACCTCAATGGATACTAGATTTTTGACGAAGCGACTTGCGCGGCTTTGAATTGACCGACTTTGAAGAAGGCATACGTTTTGGCACCTTCAGCCACTCCGAATAGATCGCCCTTTCCGTTGCGAATTCCAGGTCCAGCCATTGGCACGGCACGCATGTATTGAGACATCCCTAGTTTCGAAACCCAGGACCCTCCCAAAGGTGACTGTCATTCCTGCATTCCCGAAACGCCTGTTACTGTTGGAGGGCCTGCGTACATATATCATATACCAGGACTGACTCATATGTATGTGTGGGACAATATGCAATATTACTATTACACATCAATACGCTATGTGGGCATCGCAAGGCGAAGCTACAGAGGGCCATGGAGCAAGTGAAGCTAATTCTCGAGTCGGAGAAATGTGCTCAGCTGCCCTCTTCAGAGCATCATAGCTATGAAGACAAATTCAGCTTGGTCGCTAGGCAGTTGAAGAGTCAGTGTGGCATGTTCTGAAAAGCGCTTGGCATATGATCCTTGACCCAGCAGCATGAAATCGCATCGGCCAGGAAAACATTGCGACGGACAGAATGCATTTTTCACCGCAGCCCTACGGTTTGTACATCTTAAGTGCCATGAATAATTAGCAGCTAAGCAGCACAACACCCAAGCAGCTAAGCCCAGGAGTACCCAAGTTTCTTTTTTTTTTTTAACACCCTACCGCCCTGTGTTTTGTTATTTGTTCTTTGTCGCTCTCCACGGGCCAAGGTGGAACGGGCGACCCTGCTGACCTTGGCTTCGCAGGTGAACGTCCTTAGCTCCTTGGGCCTCACCAAGGACCGGTATTTTTTGGGGGAGCGGACGACTGGGATCCGCTGCGGTTGTTGGCTCTTTGTGGTCTCAAACAGGGAAGGTGTGCAGCTGCTTGGACTTGGACAGGAAGCTTGGATATGTGAGACTTGTTGGACATGGGTTTCATATGGTTTCATGGGCAAACATGTTGGATCATGTTGGACTGTTTGGAACATGATTTTCTGCTGAACTGAAGACATTCATGGCCGTTCACTCAATCTTGCGGAGTGCAGGAAAAGTTGAGGCAAGCGAAGGGGTGGGCAGAAGCTTCGCAGGCGGGCAGAAGCTTCGCTTGAAACTCCAAAGAACAACTACAACACATTGTTGGTGAAGAGAAAGACAATGCAGAACGCCGACCCTGTTTTTTTTACTGTACCGACCCTGTGTGTCCAGTACATCCACTTCATCCACTTGTGGGCCGCCGCCCCCACCGCGCCGCCCCCACACCATGCCACGCATGGCGTGGAACTCACGCTGCTTGAGGTATCAATCCGCTTTCGTGCAGAGGAGCGGTGTAGTTACCTGCGGGAGGAGACGCGAGAAGTGGAAGATCCCACGCCGCTGGGCCAGGAAGCAGGCGTTGCCACAGCCAGGATTTGGTCATGCATGGTTTTCGCTCTTTCCGCTGCACGTTGAGGTTTCTGGGTGTGTGGTTTTGGTGGGTTTTGCTGAAGATCGGGGTCCGTTTGGGTCAGGTCTTAGGCAGTCTTAGGGTAGCAGTGGAATTTGGACCAATCAATGGTAGGGCTGGATGAAGCTTGAGCCTCCACACTCTTACTGTATACAAAAGATCTTAAAAGTAATAAATAACTAGCTGATAGATGCTGATAGGTGCTGGAAGAATTATACAAGGCTTCTCATGACTTGGCCCGCCCTTTCCCTTTTGGCACAGTTTTTTTTGGCTTTCTCATGCTTGACCGGGGTCCAAAGCGGTAGATCACCCGAAGTGCTGAATCATGAATCAATCAATGTGCAAGCGCGTGTGCAGTAGAGTTACCCCCATAGCCCACAAGTCTCTAGCTGCTTTCCTCATTATCCCTCATTCATACCAAGCCCACCATCCTTCACACCATCCTTCACACCGCAGGCCGCATTTTCCTCGTGCCGCATCATCCCAGGAAGCGGGTCACGGACGTCTCTGTGGCTGGCATGTCGATGGGCTTCACCAGCAAGAAGCTCTTTGAGAGATGGCTGGGTCATTCTTCCGGATGGCTGGGTCATGCTGGGTCGTTCTTTCTGGCAGCAATGAACCTTTCCAATGGAAGGAACCACAGAGGTCCAATGCCCGGACACTCTATCTTGACGGGTCAAAGACCTCATGTTACTGCAGGTGGTCATGCGAAAACATTACTCAAGATACTCAAGGAGGTAAAGGAACAGGCTTGACTTGGTATTTGGACGCGCACCTAGGATTAAGTAACCTCCCCTTATTAATTAAGTCCAGCTCGAGCCCCCAACAATAAACTTTATAATTTATACGAGCGACGGACAAAATTATTGGTTGACTTATTTAGTCACGGCATGACCCTAAACCTATGTTGAGGGCTTCGTTTCTGTGGAAAACGATATGGTCCCCACCAAAAACGATAATAAACGATGATCTTGTTAAGACGTACTGTAGTGGGTACAAAGACGTTTGTGGTTACAATATGTTATTGCATTTGCATGTTTATTTGAGCATATTTGAGCTAAACCGATGGGCACAACTTTTCACCAATGATAACCCCAGACAACTTGCCAAACGATAATCCAAACGATAAGCAAACGATAACCTAAATGTCACAGAAGTCACTCCGTAGACCTACTTCTCCACATTACTAGTGACTAGTGTTTGTTCATGGGCCGAGCTACTAGGTCCCCGCTTATGTGTTGTGATCCTTGCACAGCCCAGTGCCACAAGAACCCAAGTGCATAAATCAAGTGCTGTGCCATTCCTGTGCAGAAAGCACTGTAAGCCTCTAAGACTCTAATCTGAGGTTGTGAGTTATATTTTGTGTTTTTGTCTATGTGCCGGTATGCTATGCTAACTGCGGTTTGGAGAAACATTGGAGAACGATATGGACCCCACCAAAAACGATAATCATATCAAATGGTATTTGGCTACACAAGTAATTTTGTCCGCTGCTCAATATAAAACCATAATTTCCACATTGACGCCAAAACCTATCCGTTAAATTAGAAACCGTTCATTAGAAGCTGCAATCTAAGCTGCCAACGTTCTCCCAAGCAACCTTTCTTCCACAATCCCTAAAAATCTCTATAGATAGCAACGTTGGTTCATTTTCCCTTATTTAAACTGTTAAGGATTTCAAGTTCACAAAGGGTACCCGTCACACAGGCCTCATGGTTCATACAGAATCCCATCAACCATCATCCATCATCGGGTCATCACCTTTATTGGGGGGGATTTGCTCTCCAACACCTCCAATCTCAAACCTTGTTGATCTTGAAGTGGGGGGTGATTAATCCTACGTCGACATTAGGGTATGTAAAGAATATACCTACACTGAACCCTTTGCAAGCACCCACTGGCCCAATGTATAAAGACTCCATGCATCGCGTGTTGGTCAACCTGCAGTGCTGCGTGTGTGCACTCGGGAGGGAGGGGAGGGAGGGAGGGGAGGGAGAGAGAGAGTTTTCCAACAGACCACTTGAAGGATTCATGATGCTGTATGCTTGTGCCTTTTAGGCAGGATGCAGATATCTCTTGGACTCAACACTCTGGACCGTACTCCCGGGAAAGTGGATTCGGGGGGGCTTTGATTTTGCGGCTGGACGGTTTGCCCCCCCGAGGACCGTGACGAAAGTCACCGAGTTCTTCTGGAAGCTTGAGGTGGGAGAACGATGTCGGGCAGATGGCATGTGATGGCACTGGGTATGCAGAACTTACATTGCGGGGGCCCTGTTCGTGACATTCAGCAGCTAGTGGCCATCAGCTAGGTATCTACTTGTATCTGGCACGCATCTCATGATCAGGTGCACCTACAATTGCAAGCTCCCTATACTCCCTGGCTAGTTCTCTGAAGGTTTGACTATGGTTGGACTTGGATGGACTTGGTGAATCTTGTATCCCAGACACTCCATGTATGCCATATATGCCTACATTGACCCCCCAGACCACCCCAATGTAAGCATATATGATTCATATATGGCATACATGGAGTGTCTGGGTAAATCATATGCTTCACGACTCACGAGGAATTCCATGCCTTCTGGGAGATCGGACATGCCCCTTCCGAACTTCAAACCCTGCTGGGCCGAACCCGTCGTTCAAAGACAGGCCTCCTTTTGAAGACATACTTCTCGTATAAGTTTATTTACATACTATCTTGGAATCAATGGTATATATATTATAATCATCGAATATAACCAATGATTTCTATAAAATACTATACATGATGTGTCATGATTTCCATCATCCATCATGAGTCTTTCCAGTCATTTTGTTCTGCGCTCGTCGCAGCATTCCACCTTTCCAGCAGTCACCGGTCAGGTGAGCTATGAATTGGAACTCTTCCGCGGTGTCGGTGCTGAGTCTTCGGATCCTTGGCGAGTCGCGGACTGATTTTGCCGAGCCGTGATGGGTGGAAATCCATATACCGTGACTGTTCAGAGGCTTTTGTCTTTTTGTTGCCCCACAGTACACAGGACACCCCGCTCTCAGACGAACTGTGAACTTGTTGCGCTTGTTGTGTGCAGTGTAGTAGCCGGATGCACTAGCCATGAGTTGCGAGACATTTGAAGAGCAGGGCCGTATAAGGTGGGGACGGTGTAGAGTGTAGATGAAGATACAGTTGGATTACATGCACGTACATGCGAGAAAATGCAACCTCCGAGTAATTTTCTCGCCACATGTATTTGTGCTGTTTTCAGTCATTCATGGCCACTCTCACTCACTGGCACTCACCACCTGGCTGCAGGACAAGCTGATGCTTCAAAGTCGCACCTGCAACACTGAGCTGAAGACCACCAGCAAAGTCACACCACATCCTGAGGCTAAGGTACCGTCCATCCATCAGGAGAACATTGGCATTTGTTCACACCGCCCGGGTCATCATGTATGCAGGGCATCCCTAACGGCTATACATAAGATAAACATAGGCAAAAAGACATAAAACATCATACTGTAAATTCAAAACGCAAACTGTTGGTCGATTTTGGCACCCACACCACGCCCCCAGTCGGAAGTCCCAGATATCTTAATTTGCTTCGCTAGGCCTTCATGGCCGTGGGTCAGTTGCTCAATTCTCCCGCCCACAGGAGGCCAACATCACGTTTTTGTTGCGCCAACTCGACGATCTGTCGACCCCTAGCTTCCAAATCGACCGGGCTGCGCCCAAGACCAAGACGCCCCGGCGAAATCCGGAGGTGGAGCAGGCGCTGGGCTGGGGAAGACTATCGGAGTGGTGCTGTTGACCACATGAATGACGAATATGCAGCAGCACCGGTGTCTATATTCAAACGGGAGAGATTTCATGCCAGGATCACCCTTTCATCCTGACCATTGATAGGGTTTAATAGACTTTAATAGACATTGGATCGAGAATGCAGTTGTATAATCCAAACAGCACCTCCTTCCGCACAATGAGAATGGTACTTGAGGATGGCTAATGTATGTTTAACATATACATGCAAGTTCGACAACAGGATCCTCCACTCCACGACAGATCTTCTGTTTTCCCCCCCTGCTCTGGGTAGTCCAGGCGACCAACCACAACATCGCCGTAGGCAAGTTCACCAATATGGTGGTCCGATGCTTGCTGTGAAGTGGGGCCTTTTATAAGGAGGGCAAGGTTGAGTCAGGGGCCTGTTGAGGCCATGCATGGGGCGCACCAGGATGCCATGCAATGCGCTGCTTCCAGGCAAAAGGTTGGTCGAACGACCGCCTTAGAGAGAAAGAGAGAGAGACGAGCGGCATGCTTGTGTGGGAATCCATGCTTCCCTGTGAAGAGGTTCCACAGAAGCAGACTAAATCAGTCTTATGAAGCCATGAGACTGCCGAAGTGCACAGACAACTCTGATGGGTGATCAGAGGAGTTGCTGTTAATGTTTAGTGCAGGTTTGACATGCAGGAGCTCAAGCACTAAGTTATATAAACCTGAGGCCCATTAGAGGAGGCTGCTCCAGTGCACATGTCACATCATGTCACACCTGTGGGTCCACTGGTCGTTAGGTCGTTCCGTGCACGGTGCTGAGGATATCTCAATGACCTGTCTCACCGGGATTCCCCAGCGCAGCCGCGCTCGGCCAACCTGTCCACGGAGGAGATCCTCATACCCACGCTGCCCCTCTTCGTGCCGTGGTGAAGAAACGAACACGATCCAGTCAGCCATCCGGTGGATGACATTATTTGGCTGACATTGAAGTGACGACTTTGTAGAGTGGCAAAGGTCGGTCGTCAAAGTCACGGAGTTCTGCAGCGACTTGAATATCTCACCTGTATGATGATCATGTGATACTGTATAATGGTAGTTGTTTCTTGGCATGCACTCTAAAGTTCACACATATCCACAGGTACTTGTACTGTAGACCTGGGGACGGATAGGGAATTGTTGATTAGTTTGCACCTGCTTTGGCTCCCAGAAGCTCAATGCCAATGGCCTGACAGGGGGCAGTTGGACGTATCAGCCACAGGCCTTTGCGTATTGCGATAGGCCAATCCCCTTTACACCAAGCCAAGCGACACCTACTATAGCTGAAACCTTAATGGTGCTGAAATGTGCTGAAAAAGGAATGGTTTTCAGGTGTCTTAAGATCTTGAGGAGAGGGGAGGCAATTCAAAATTGCAACAGTGACGACAATCACTAATGAGCTCTTCCCTCAATGGACTCTCCTCAATTTCGCACACACACACACACACGCATAGTAGTAATATTATCACGATCCGCGAAAACCCTTCGCGCTGTTTCCTCGAACAAAAAGGGCTCCATATGTCAAGTTTCAACTACCAAATCGCTTGAAAGCACTTCAAGCCAAGAGATCAGAAGGGAATCTGCTCTCCCCTCCTGAATCTTTCAGGATATGGATTCCCGAAAGAACTTGTATAGTGGATGTTATTTCCACCATCGAAAATTTCACACATCAAAAAAAAAATGCTCAAGCCCCTCTTGACTTCGTCAATGGTCTAAATCTCGGGCCCTCTAGGGAAACCAAGCACTCACAGCTCCTGGCCGCATTCACCCTCAGAATCTAGCCATAGTCTAGCTTTTCGTGCCACATCCAGAGCCTTCGACCACCACCAACTAAGTGCCATGTTCACCACCACACACATGTCTTCCTCACCGTCCATCAACTCGTCAGCCCGAACCAGTTTCAGCACTCGCTCCATGTTCCACCATCTCTGTCACACGGAACAGCAGGCTGTATCCAGTCCATTTCTGCTGGAGGTAATGCATGCTGTGGCTTCCTTTCCGCACATCAGACCTAATGACCTTTCTTCCATCCTCCAACCATGCCAACGTGACCACACACGACGCCAAGCCCGAAGATGCCGGAGGAACAGACATGTCGCTGTCAAACAGTTTCTTTCTCCAAACACCATGGCGGTGAATCTTCACAAACACAACCGCCTGTGGGAACTGACCCATGACTTCATGCGGCACCCCATTCACCGGCAAATCTTCTACATGGCGGAGGACACTGCCCGCCAGCAACCACTGAAAACTCCCAAGCTCTCCATCCCTCAGCCGACAAAGGAAGTCTCTCATGGTTTCACCACCCCTCGATGTGAACGTCTCGAAGAACATGCTGCTGGGCATAGGTCCTGAAGCCACAACCCTTCCACATTCACGGACCGGAATCACACCAGAACTTCCACCCGCATCCACGGAACCTTCATGCCCAGGAGACCCGCGAACATGTAGACCCCCCCC
>CAXAMN010025695.1:292761-314999 GCA_963970005.1 Durusdinium trenchii
TCTGAGGAACCTTCGTGCCCAGGAGATCCACGACGATGTAGACCCCCCTCTTGTAATAGGTCACCTCCCGGTTGGTCTCCGCTGGCACTCCTTCGAAGACCTCTCACTGCCACTCCAGAACTACCAAAACCACCACCTCCCCTCGTAGTAGTTGATAGCTGACTGACCTGCACAACTGGAGCACTGCAAACCTTCTCGATGATCAACTGTGCAATTCGATCACCCACCTCGAACACTCGGGAGACATCCCCATGGTTGGCGAGAATGACCTTCACCTCCCCCCCGGTAGTCACAGTCGATCACACCACCAGCGACGTCCAGGCCTTGTGCTGCTAGAGAACTTCTAGAGGCAATCCTCCCGTAACTTCCTCTTGGGATCTCAATGGCAACACCAGTAGAGACCAAACGTCGCTCCCCTGGTGCAAGCTGAACTCGCATGGAAGTCGACAAATCCCAACCTGCTGCCCCCTCTGAACCCTTCACTGGAAGCACGGCCTCGTCATTCAAGAGCTTCACCTTGACCTCCTCTTTTCCTGACAGGATCCGCTTGATCATGATCATCCCCACATCCTTGACCACGTGCAAAAAGCAAACCAACCCTGCCAAAAAGACTAGCCAGCCCAAGTCTCCAAACATAGAAGGCGACTGCTTGTTGTCCAACTCTCCCTTCTCACAAACCTCCCTTGCCTCTCCCCGAGGTAACAAAGACACCCCTGCCAGCATCGCCGCCATGCATCTGGACAACTTCACCCCTTCTCCTGAAGCAAGGACCACCGGCTCCGGCTCCTGGATTTGTGGATCTATCTGAAGGCGAACACCACGACGAAACTTCTCCAAAGCTTGTGCAGGAAGAGACTTTGTGAGCGCATCTGCCCACAACGCAACCCCAGCCCTGTGGGACAAAGTGAGCTCCCCCTCCTTGACCGCCTCGGCGAGACAGCTAGCTCGGATGCGCAAATGTCTGGTTCTCCATCCTCCCCCAGTCCCTGAAGCCAGGATAATGGCTGCACGGTTATCATTGTAGATCTCCAGGTTGACCTCGTCCATGAGCAAAGTCACCAAAGCCGTCACCGATCTGCCCGACTGCAGTCCCTCCACCAGAGCTGTCAGCTCCGCCTCTGCAGTCGAGAGAGCCATCAAACTTTGCTTCCTGCTCTCCCATTGTACTGGGCAGCCAGCCACTAAGATGATGGTGCCAGACACACTGTGGCTATCACCAGGACTGAACGATGCGTCCACCAGGACTTCGACTGTACCTTTCTTTCTTGGTCGAGGGCGTGAGAGATCTGGATCCTCATCCACGGGCACCTCCTTCGGATAGTACAAGCCCAGGTCAATCGTGCCCCGCACATAGTCCAAGATAGCCTGGCCCAGCTCAACTGTCCATAAAGGTCGCTTCACAGCCCATTGGGACATTTTCATCACTGCCCAAGCGATATCTGGCCTGGTTTTCCCAGAGAGCCACAATAATTCACCGGTGATCTTCTGCGCTTCTCTCACTCTGGCGATTGAAGGTTCTTCCTCCTCCTTTTCATCCGGGACCTTGATGAACAATGCCTTGCCCCTTCCCGCATGTCTTTCCAATACTTCCCGCACATAGCTTCCTTGATGGAGGAAGTACATACCATCTGCCAATCGCTGAATCTCAATGCCCAAGAATCGCATCGGTGCCCCCCCTGGGACTGCATACTCGGGACTTGAGGTTCTCCACACCTTCTGAATCATGCCGGAAGCTGCATCTGTCACCTCCTTTGGTCCCACCATCAGGATATCGTCCACGTAGACGATCATGAAGCCTTGCACCTCTCCCCAATTCCTTGACAAAGAAGAGGCCGACCAGCTCACCTCCTGGATCGCCCACAAGTTTGCATCCTTCAACTGACGGAAGCCAAACTTCTTCTGCACCGTTTGACCCTCCTGGTCCACCGTGTTGAACACCCCCTCCATCTTCAGCAGCTCTGCATCACGGTAAACGCTCCAATCCTTTGGAGAAGTCACCAAACCGTACATGGCGGACGTGATCACCCAATGCTCATCAGGCTTGGCAAGAGCTGCTTCCACAAGGATTCTGGGTGGTTTCACTATGACCAGTTCACCCTGAGCCTTTGGTGCCAGCAAAAACGCCGACTTCACGTCCAGCGAGAGACAATGCCAGTCTTGAAGTGCAGCTACCCGTAATATGGCTCTCAACTGAGTCGAATCTGCCCCAGTCGCGTAGACCTCCTCCCCGGACCTGGACTCCATGTAGTTTCCACAACACACAATTCGGGCTCTTCGTCGTCCGTCTCCTGCTTTCCTCGTGAAAACTCCCATTCCCGGAATGATCTCCGCCCGTTGGCCTTTCTCCTCAGCTTCTTGCACCAGCTTCAAGGCTTCTACTTCAGAGACTCGCTGGATGGCCTGATTGGTGTCGAAGTTGCCAATTTCCTCCTGCAAAGGTGGAATCCATAGTGGCAGAGTCTTCCGAACTTCACTGAGGCCGATTGTCCTAGTTTGCAGGAAGGTCTCCTCGTTCTCCGCCTGCTCCAAGACCGTTTTCATCTCCATCTTCTTCACACCTGCCCCAGCTTCTTGCAAGAAAGCTTCCATCAGCGCATTCTCCTCATCCAGCTCTGCCACTAGGGAAATGCCGCCTTCTTCATTCGGTGACATCTCTAGCTTCTTGAACTCCTGATTGGCCCATTCTTGACCTCTCCATAGTCTCCCTTGCAGGTCTTCAACTCCAATGCTCGCCAAGGAAGTCTTCTCAGTGAGTCTTCTTCGAGGCTTCACCGTGTGGTCCAACAAGTCAGCTGGCTTGTCCCGAAGATTTGTCTCCACCACTTCCTTTCCATCCACGTCTCCCACCCGGACCATGTCATCCGTCCGAATGAACTTGCCATCTTCCACCTCCACCAAGTGTCCTCCACTCGTAAGGCTCATGTCTGGGTCGGGACCCCTCACAACTCCAGGCTTCTTTCTGGCACGCCAATGGCCCTGAAAATCATCCCACCCTTTTGTTGTGACCATAACTCGTTGTCCCCAAGGTAACAGCTGAGGAGTGTTGAAGCCCAGAGCCGCCAATTGCTGCCGACCTCGACGCTCCCCCACATGTTTGGCCATCAGTGGCCAATAATCCTCTCCATCTCCAGAAGACCTGATCAAAGTGTTGATGGCACGTCGAACCACCCCGATCTCGGCCTCCGCCCTTCCATTTGCCTTCCAGTCACTCCCACAAGTGAAAGTCCTGTAAAGGCCGCGATCCACACACCACCGCTTGGTTCCTCTCATCTCACCGGCAGCATCGCTATGGACCCTTCTCACCTCCAGACCCAGATACTTCAACCTGGCAATCATTCGGGCAAGGCACCCTTTCACTTCTGCCACCTTCCTGGACTCGAGGGTCTCCACCATGGTGTAGTTCTGGACCTCAATGTCTTCTGCCTCAACCTCCAATCTGACCCACTCTTCCATGTCCCGAACATCCGCTTCTCTGCTTTCTGCTTCCTCCGGCTCTTCTTCTTGCACGGCCGGTAGAAGCTCTTCTTCATCAGGCTCCTTGACATCGTCGCGGACCCCCAACTTCTCCTCCAGGCTCAACGGGAGCGACGTGATCTTTCCTTCTACTTTCCTCACCGGGATGGAGAACACGCCCACCATGAAGTATTTTGCCTTTCCTTTCTTGTCCTGACCAGGCCGGAAAGGTCCGCAGATGTCAACACTCAACGTCAGGGCATCTGGGTGCGGTACCTTCTTGTGCGGCCGACTTCTTCCACTTCCTTGAAGACATGTAGGACACTCTCTGGAGAACGGCATGTGGTCATTCAGCACATGTTGTTTCCACTGCTCTGACGTCAACTTGGCAATCCTTTGCTCCTGGTTCTCACGTTCATCGAACTTGTCCTGCTCCAGCTCAATGAGAATGCCCTTCACGATCTCCGTTTTGAACGCTTCCGGCCACGCCGCCCATGAGCGACTCACCATAGCCCTTTGCCCCACACTGCACGATACCTCTTGGAGTTCCCCGGGTCGTCTATGATCAGATAGACCTTCAAGTCGATGGAGATATCTGATGTTCGTGCCAAGCGTGGTAGGTTTTCTTCGTTCGTGACCCAGCGCCCCAAGGTCCAGCCTGACTTCCTTGATGACATACTTTTCAATGAAGCTTTTCCATTCCGGCCAGGCAAAAAAGGAGGGGTACTCAACTGGGTCGTCATAGTCCTTGTATTCCTCAGGATCACGAGGGTGCTCCTTCAAAAACAAGACTGGCCTTGTTCTGGCAGCTGACGCCAATGCATACAGCCACAACTGTCGCATCCAGAGCACTGCATCATTCCAGGCCAAGTCGCGATGGCAATCCGAGAGCGTCTCCAAGGCGAACCTCTCTGGTCCAGATCTTGCCCTGAGGGGAGGCGGACCTGGTTGGCGAAAACGTAGCTTCGACACCGTTCTGCATGGAGGGCCTCCCAGAATGACATCCACTGAACCCCTTTCACAGACATCCGCCAAAAAGCTTGCCAGTTGATCAGACAGCAAGTCCTGGCTTGGGTCGACCATCTTGTCCACACAGATCACGGCTCTGCCTTGACCTTCCAAACGCTTCTTCCACCACGCTTGGTCTGGTCCTGAAAACAGGTGTAGCACTATGGAATCTGCAGAAAACAACCGCTTCCTCTGATGACGGTTGAAAGGAACTGAATCCCCAGTCCACTGTCCCGAAGGCACCACTCTCGCCAACAGCTCATCAGGCACTTCCGGCCACATCCTGCGAAGATCCACCAACCACCTCCAGATGTTCGGCGACAAATCTCCCGGATCTCCAGCCTTCAAAGCTCGCACCCGACGGTCCACTTCTAACTCCTCTTCCTCGAGCATTTCGATCAGTCGGTTTGCGGTCCCAATGTCCACCGTAGGGCAGCCTGCCTCGAGCTTGACCTCCACCTTCATACCGTTGGGGTCCACCATCTCGAATTGCTCCCCCTCCCACGTCACCTTGTAGCCTAATCTCACCACCTTCCCCAATGGAATGATGAGCTGGGTCTCAAAGTCAGTCACCAAAGTTCCCGTGGTTTGGACTTGCCGAAGGGTAGCAACTCCTGCTGCTAGCTCGACCTTAATCGGGACAGCTTTCTCAAACTCCACCTTCGACTTGGCCGGACGCAAGATGTGAGTTGCTCCGCCATCAAGTAGTGCTCGGGTGTGTCCTTTTCCTTGGTTGACTGCACATACCGTCACCACCCTCATTGCCGGCCGCAGAGACTTGAGGAGTTGAACCGCTTCTTTCACCAACGCCTCTGCTGGCGCCGGCTCCAACTCCGACGGAGGGAAGAACTGAGCTGCCGCTGTCGATGACGAAGGCACAGCGTCTCCTGACTTAGCATCGGCTTCCTTGCCCTTCCGCTCCTCTGCAACCTCCCTTTTCACACGCGGAACATCTTTCACCGGACATTCAGCTTTCATGTGTTGCGACGAGCCACAGTTCCAGCACCTCCCCATCTTGGAGACTCCCTTCCATTCGTGTGGAAATGCACACTGCTGCCCTTTCTTGCATCCCGATTCAGACAGAAAGTACCGGCAAACCGGCTTCTCTCCAGGCGTAGGTTTGGCATCGCTCCTTCCCCCTTTTGAGTCAGACTTTCCCCCTTTTGCATCTTTGCTTTCCCGAGGGTCTTTGCCATCGTGACCATTCTTGGTCTTGTCTTTGCCTTCCTTCTTCACCACGTCCTCCTTTGCCGCCGCCTGGTCCCCAGCCAATGCTTTCACCTTGACTGTCTCGTGGATGGGAAGTAGTGACCCTCCATGGAAAACCGCTTCTCCTTCAGCCAGCAACGACTCCGAGAACTGGTGAATGCTCCTTTCAGTGGGTGCTGTATCAACTCGCAACGCTGCCCTTGTGATTTGCAACCTAAAGGCCACTTGAGGGGAATGACGAGCCAGCCCAGCCGCGAATCGGTCCAAGGTCGACAACAGCAGCACTGGATCTGGAGGCTGGATTCCCAGCTCCTGAACTCTGGTCAACCACCGCCGCCATGACCTCAGTGCGAGCATCCACTCACTCAACGGAGAGGGCACCTTCTGATCCAGCTGCTTAAGCAAGGTCGTCCTCTCCCCCAATCCTCCTGGTTGGTACACTCTCAAGACCTTGAACACGATTCCAATGGAGCTAACTTCTCGTTGGGCCACCAACTCCGACCTCAATGATTCCGGCAAAGCCTTCAAAAGGGCGACAGAGCCCCTCTGCTCAATCCTCAACCACGGAGGCACTTGAAACGCTGGGGGTGACACCGGCATCAAACGAAGTCTCTCCATGGGTTCCGACTCCAGCCAAACTCGATAGAGCGCCCCGGCGACCCGAAGCACTTCATCCCACCAAAGCGATGAACTGGAGCTCATGTCTCGAAGGAACGGCCCAATTGTTGTCATCCAATCCCCCGCCACCAAGGGACCCACCTCCGATTCCGACAACTCCGGAAGTGCAGGGAGTTCAACAGCTCTAATCGTCTCTTGTTGGGCCATCAGACCTCCCAACCAGGCAGGAATTTGCCCCATCGCGCCACCGGCCGGACCATTTCCCGGTCCACCTGGAAAGCCGCCACCAGGAGGGCCATTCGGAAATCCACCGCCACCAGGAGGTCCACCCGGAAATCCACCGCCACCAGGAGGTCCACCCGGCAGTCCACCACCAGGAGGTCCATTTGGAAAACCACCACCAGGAGGTCCATTTGGAAAACCACCACCAGGAGGTCCATTTGGAAAACCACCTTGATTGGGTTGCCATCCCTGGGGGCCACCATTCCCCAACGGACCATCTCCACCTGGCTGCCAACTCCCGGAACCGGCTCCTCCTCCCCCACTTTGCCCACCATGACTTAGTCGACCAGGATCACCAGGGGGTACACCAGAACCGCCATGAGCTGAACCACCGTCTGATGCTGCTGCAGGCGGCTGTCCCCCTTGACGGTTGGCATCAGTTTGAGGCTCCAAAGACGAAGGATCCTGGCTCTGAGACGTCCCTCGCTGTCCCGACACACGCTCCTCCATCCCCGATGCACCATGGCCACCTGACGACCTCCCTGACTGGATCGCCGGAGTTGATGGACCCAAGGCTCCCTGCCCAAAGTCCTGTCTTGAACGCGGAGCTAGCCCCCATTGTCCCAGGCCCGCCACCACGTTGAAGAGTTCCATCAGGTTTCCTCTTGAAGACTGCCCATAACCTCCATGAACTCCCGAATCGTGCCCATGAAAAAGTCCCCCATGACCACCTTCTACAGGAGCTGCCAATGGACCCAAGAGACCCCTTTCTTTCGACGAAGGTCCAACCCCCATCGACGACCTCAAAGCCTCCATCATCACATGCACCATGTTCCGCTCCTGTCCAAACCCTTCTCCCATTGGACTACCACCCCAGGCTTGATGAGGACCATAGGTAGCCGAAGGTTGTCGCCAAGCCCCCTGCCCAGCCCATGCCTCACGTTCGGACCATAGGCGTGCATTCTCCTGCATCAACCCTTGCATCATCGCCCTGAAAACCTCAGGTGGTTCTCTAGTAGGGCTCGAAGTGGTCACCTGCGTCGGACATGGCTCTTGACCTTCAGCAGGGAGATGAGCCGGGCGGCAGGCCCTCAAGATCGCTTCATCCCTTACGGATTCACTCCAGAACGGGTTCACAACAGGTCCAAGCGAGACTGGTGGTCCAGATGGTCGAACAAGGGCACCGTGTTCCGGTTGTATATCTTCAAGTGCTTTCTGTCGACTAGACTCCGGCGTCTTTTCAC
This sequence comes from Durusdinium trenchii, assembly GCA_963970005.1. Classification (NCBI taxonomy): domain Eukaryota; class Dinophyceae; order Suessiales; family Symbiodiniaceae; genus Durusdinium; species Durusdinium trenchii. Next base: position 300,516 of record CAXAMN010025695.1, read on the forward strand.
TACTGTTTTCCGACATGGCACTAAAAGGCACACAGCGTTGGGCTCATAACCCACGATCCGCGAAAACCCTTCGCGCTGTTTCCTCGAACAAGAAGGGCTCCATATGTCAAGTTTCAACTACCAAATCGCTTGAAAGCACTTCAAGCCAAGAGATCAGAAGGGAATCTGCTATTATATATATATATAAACGTGGGAGGAGCCATATCCTGTATGATGTATATAGTAACCATGAGATTCTTTTGCAGAAAAGGGAGGGGATGGGAGACACAGAATTGGATTCTCCTCATTTCACCCATCCCGATGAGCTGTTTTTTCTTCAGGTCTCCGGTGGCGCCTCCGCGCCCTTGGCCGTGCGGAACGAGGAACTGGCGCTCTTGGCGGTGAAGGACCAGGACACGGGGCTTGACATGGATGAGCCCTTCAGATTGACATGGAGCCCCAAGACCACTGGGTTGTATAGGAAAATGGACACCAGGGGTCAATTCTCAGGGTCCATGGCATCCTCTGTGCGGGGTATGTCTAGTCTATTGTGGGGGGGGGGGTGCTCTCAGCTCTCCGTGTGCTTGTGTGCTTTCCCAGTGTAAGAAGTCCAGACTTGGGGCGAGTGGGTGCGGTGCGATGCTGAAATGACACTTAATAGCAATCTTGCTGGAATTCTCGGATGACGAAAGAGCCACTCGTTTGTCTCGCCGGAAACGATTGGTCCGTGGCAGGTTCATCGCATGCTTCACGGCCAGGAAGAGCCAAGCCCAGTGATCTCAGCGGTGACTCGGGCGTACGAGACACACCGACTCAGACCGTACGTTTGATTTGAGGCATACATAGGATTGCGTAGGTGCGATGAGTGCGATGTGTCATGATATATGCTCACATAATCCGGTCCACCTATTAAAAAACACGCCCCCCCCCCCCAAATAAGGAAACCTCGGCCGCATTTTTTCTAATAGGGGGTCCCTGAAATCGGGTGGTCCAAAATAGGTCACCTGGGAAGAGCTTCAAAACCAAAAAGTAAATCAGTAAAATTTTATATAAAATCCTTTATTAAACTAACAGCTAAAGCTTTCGAAAGGTGATGTCGCTGTGCCATGCGGTGTTGCATGACCTCGGTGGCAAGTGCGTTTGCGTGAGTCCGTGCCATTGGGGGAAGGAAAGCCTGCTGGTGTAAGCGCGGCGTGTCATGGTGGATAGACAGGGCGGACAGAGGTGGGCAGTTACGGTTGTTTTTGGAACCTAATTTAAAAAACTCCTCCAAAGTCGGCAATGTTGGTAGTTTAGTAGCGGCTTGAAAGGGCGGTAATTCAAAAATAAATATAAACCGTATTTAGGGGTTTCCGACATGACTTTTTTCTAATAGGGGTCCGTTTTGTAATAGGTACTCGGGATTATGTACCGTCTTATTGCACATAGACAATGAAGGAATTAGGCAGGGTGTGAATTCTCCAGTGGATGCAAGTTATGCGTGACGCTCGAGAATGTGTCCACCGACCGCTGGGCTGTGATCATTTAGGTTGATTTAGGACCCTTGGGGTTGGACCAGGACCGTTGCCAGTGGGGACTCTTCAGGAGTCCCAGAGTTCTTATAATGATCTTATATATATATATATGTCCATTATATGGCTGTGGGTCATGGCACCCGGACCCCTGAATTCCCGGTAGGTCGACCACCCTAGTAGTCTATTCTGTTCTTCCCGACGCGTCGATGCGGTCACGACTGGTGTACAAGGCATTCTGCCATGTACCCAAAACACATGTGAGAGGTCCACATGGAAAAGCGAATTAAGACTCTGCGCTGCCAAACGTGAACTCCCATGCTGCAAGCCGGGCTGTCGAGACGCCAGACAGGATGTGTGCAAAGCGAACTTTCTCATCTTTGCAAAAGAAGACTTCTGCCCCATCAATCGTACCATTCGGAAGTGACTTACCAATGCTCTTATTGCGGTGTCGATTATGCATCCCCGGGACTATTCCGCCTGAAAGGAGTCGGATGTGAGCAACAAATTGACGAATCTCTCCAGTAAGGTCACGGAAGGTATTCTGCTCCGGATCATGTTCGGGCAAGAGAAAACCCCGAAGATAAAAGAGCGCCGCCAGTTCAACATAGGAAGTGACAGCAGAATCGTGCATCTTCCATTGGAGCTGATCAAAGAATCTTCCCAACATTCGCCAGCTAGGAGCACATTCTTTCCACTTTTCATGAAGCGGGAGGGAGAGCACAGGCACATCTGGTTTCCAAGAAAAATCCTCAGGGTTGGGGTCCCAATCCCAATGCGGGAAGAGAGAGAACATGTTCTCAGAGCCCGCCTCCGCTTCCAGCCTCGCTTCCATTTTCAAATCAAGGTCTTGCTTCTGCAGAACCGCCACCTGCATGTTGAGATTAGCAAGCCAATCCTGACGCTGTACAATCGACTTTTTGAGCATATGTTCATCCCTTGGATGGATACTAGTGCATTCCATGGCATGAGCTTTAGCAAACCTATCCGCAAAACGATTGCCCATAATGTGCCGGACTTCCGTTCCCTTAGAGTGAGCCATAGAATCCGTGATATATTCTTCAGGCAGATGCTCAAACAAATGCGACGGGATCCAAACTGCTTGAAAAGGGTGCGGATGTACTTGGGATATAGCAATCAACCTAGTGTGGATGGCTTGCCACCATGCAAGGTGCGACCAAGAAGGGTCGGGGACTTTATTCAACTGCAGCTCTTGGAGTTGATTCACCACAGTCTGACAGTCGGTGAAAATAGTCGTCGGGCCTGTACAAATACGGGAAGCCACCACCAGTGCCCATAGCTCCGTGGAGTAGGAGGAAAGGCCCAGGTTGCAAACCGGACCCCCAGAAACCTCTTGGTGATGCCGATCAACAAGTGAGTAACCCCCTGCGGTCAGCCAAAAAATGTCGGACCAAAAAATTGAGCCGTCAGACCACCATTCTTTGTGAGGTGCATCAGGGTGGAATTCTCGCTCTACGATCTGGGCAGGATCAGACCATCCCAGTCTATGTTTGATGATGCCGACAGGGTGTTCCACAATCCCCAGAAGGCCAAAATTGGGGCCATATTCGTGAACTGGATGTGGCGGAAAACGATCCAAGAATGACGGACATTCATGGACGAGGTGGGTAAGGGACTCTTTGACTCCCTCACAAAATCTGCATTTGTCAGATGAGTCAAGCGAAGCGGCAAATAGGTGATCCCGAGTGAGGGTACATCCCACTAACTGCGACTGGAAGTGACTTTCAATTGGTGTATCAGAACTCATCTGAAGCTGGGAAAGTTTGCGAAGACCACACGTGAGGTCAAAATCGAGAATCCCAGCAGGCATTCGAAAGTCCTTTCGGTGCTGATTGGAGGCATCGAGGTAACATTTGTGCCTAGCAAGCCTCTGAAGCAAAGGCTTGATGTCTTTTGGTGTGAGGTCCCACACCGGCATCAAATCTTTTCCAGCAAAACTGAGTCTCAGTGTGTCCGAAAGTCGAAAACCGAAAAAGTTGAAAGCTTGCTGAATACCATTCACAAAGCTATATTCAGGGGGAGAAACACTTGCACACCAGCTAACTTTCTCCAGTCCATTACCTGGCATTCGAAGGAACCTCACAAACTCTAAGGTCGTGTGGTAGGATCTTGCACATTGCGGATCATTCTGATGTGGTTTGGCAATAAAGGCCAAACGAGAGCCCTTGCTCTCCAGTGAGGGCGGCGACCCCAAATAGTTTGGACAATCTCAGATTGGATCCTCTTGAGAGCTTCCTTAGGAACCTGGTTGAGAGATGCAGCAAAACAAAAACGGGGAATGACCTTCACCCCAATGAAGAAGGACTTCATGTGAACCGACAGCGGGAGGGCCTTAATATGCTTGATCTCTTTCACAATGGCCTGTGTTTTGGATTCCGGGAAATGAAAAGCAAGGCGTTTCGACGTGGGGATGGTTGCACCAAGAACTTCAATTTCCAACTGGAGTGACATATCGGGCCACAAAGCCTTACATGTTTTTCTGGCATTAGTGGAGGTCCCCCAAACCACACATTTGGAATCGTTCAAAAGCTGGCCGGACAATTGGTCCCAGAAGCGAGTCACCTGCACAGCCATGGATAAAGCACTAGCATGTTCGAGACGTGCCCAGAGATAAGCATCATCTATGTATGCCATGGCGACCACTTCCGGTAACAAATCCATGAGAATGACCCACACTTTGGACTACACGTTTATTGCGACCAGTGACATGCTGTCCCCTGCGCAATCCCGTTCGCTGCGTGAGTGGCAACCGGGGAGCACCAACATTTGAAATTGAGGTGTCTGTGCAAGCCATCATAAAGCTTAGTGAAGATCGAAACGAGCCTGCGATCAATCCCGAATGCTAACATGAGACTTGCTGCAAAAGAAGGGATGACACGGTCAAAACACTTGGCTTTGTCAAGCTTTAAACCAATGAGGTCGCGATATCAATGTCTAATTTCAAACGGGTTTGAATGCAGGACATGTTTCGCCCCTGGACGCCTCCCACCAACTGTCTTGGCATGGCTTGAGTTTGCCATTCACGCATCTGTCTAAACCTTGCTCCCGAATAAGCCAAGTACAAAATTGGCAACACGGTAATGAGCCGTTTTTGCATGGGGTGAGCGGAGCCGTTTTTGTTCAGGATCATTTGCCGTGCGCATGCCAGCGTGGTTGGTAAGGGGCCATCGGAAAGCTCAAGCTGTGCAAAGACCTCTGCGAAGGGCTTGAAACAAGCCTCAGGTAACCTCTGTAGTTCCTGTTGTGTCCGCCAACCATCGAATCCTGGAGCTGCTTGTGGCTTGCGAGCTTGAACGGTCAGCCATTCAAAGCTCATGTGCGTCAATGGGAGGACACTCAAACTGCTGGGTGTGGTCTTTGATATAGGGCCAAATGACCTCTAACATGTTTAATGGGTGCTCAGCATTTATGTTACAGGCAAACACCTCATCCCAGGCGTTATTGAATGTATCAATGGCTTGAGCTGGGTCCACAATTATGTTCCCTTGGACGTCCTGCAGCAAATTGGCTGGCTCATCACATGCTCGGTTCCTGAGATGGCGAAAGATGAATGCGTTGCCGGCTTGGGCATCTTCTCTGATTTTATTTTTCCACCCCTGAATCCGGTCAAGCTTCGTTCGAACATCATGATTACGTGCCAAGTCTCCAATCCAATTTAAGTTGGACCAGACCTGAAGGACAAGAGGTGACTTCAAACGTGTCAAGAGTTTATGGGCATTGCAACAGGTATTCAAAGAAACCTGTGTATCAGCAAAGGAACCCTGGTGTCGAGACAAGCGAAAGAAAAGCTCTTGCAGAGTTCGAAAGGCCTTGCATAAGCTGGCCATCTTTGATTTCGAAGCACCCCCAAAGGCCGACTGGCCTGGGCAAACTCTCTTGCTGCGGAATCTGGGAGGTTTACCCCTTTCTTTCAGACCATCACCCCATCTGCCCCCATTCTGCAACATGAACGAGATACAAAAATCATTGGCAATGGACCAACGAGCATCAGGGTCGGCCATCTCATCAAAGGCCTGTGCGAATTGGTCAGTCCACAAAAAATCAGCATGTTCGTTCGTGAACAGAGTGCAACCCTCGGTTGAGACATTGGGATCAAAAAACGAAGGGGGCTGTTTTGTGGTGCGCAAATCCAGTCATGAAGATTTTCTGCCAATGACATTCGATTCTCCAAGGGCGATGCTGCGTTTCAAAAGATTCAATCGTTTCTGATTTAATGAGAGCAGAACGGTGACATGGTTGATCAAAATGGTATCAATACAAGAGCACCCTTCCTGGCCACAAAAGGAACGATCAGCCGAGAACGTAAGTTGTCTCTTTGGAAGGCCTTCAGCATCAAAAGACACAAAAGGGTCTTCCCACTTAGCGAAGTGAATAGCTTGTTGGGCGACCGAGGAATATGACAACGGCTCCGCCTGGAAATCACCTGCTATAATGATTGGAATATCCCCGAATTGGGCTGAGATCTCAAAAATGGCTTCAAGAGTGGAGTCATTCCAGGAATGTGGGTCCTGCTCCGAAGATGCACCTGTTCGACCATAAAAAGACCAAATCAGGGCTCGAACATGTCTGGTTACCTGATGCCACATGGCAGTGACACGGGTGGTGTTATACAGTTCCAAATATCGTCCCGTGATGTCCTGTTCAGGGGCAAATGCAATCGATGTTTCCCTGGGTGCCAAAACGGCTGCCCCTCCATGCGGGGTACGAGAGACACCATGGTTGGTGATCAAACCTGGCAAGAGTTTGGAAGGAAACAAGTGACGGCCTGCCGCCTGGACTCTGAACAAAGCATCTCGATGATTATTACGACCAATGCGAGGTTCCTGGACACACAGTACGGAGTCTTGCGATGATTGCCACTGCATAGTGGTTCTGAGCGAACCAGTGTTGTGTGAAAAGAGGGACCAAGTATCAGCAGGGCCTTCCCCTGGGTAACCTCGAGTGCTGTCAAATTGCATCCTATTGGAGTAAGGTGCACCGGCGGAAAACAAGAAATGTCGACTGAAATGGTGGCAGCTGAGACTTTGATGGCAACCTTGGCGAGAGTCATACACGAGTTTGCTATGGTAAGAACCACAGCCTTGCATCTGAAAGCATGAGCGAGGCAGGATTTGCTCACAACAAATGAAACAGGATTGCAACACAAAAACCTGGAAGAGCCAAATCCTCTTCAAGCTAATTAGGCCCATTATCTGCGGAGGGCATGTCGCCTCACGCTTGGCTAGAAATGGGACATATGCATGTGGATCCGGTGTGTGAAAGGCACACTCCGAAAATGCACTTGGAAAGACAAAATTCGGCACGGGAGCTCTGAGAAGGAGCCACATAAAAGGAAGGCAAAACAAGGCAAACAACTGAGGAACACACAAACAGCAAAACTCCCATGCCTGGAACCATCACAGGTTCTGCCGCTGCTGTTTTGGTGGTGCCGTTTCACCTGATGCATCTCGGGTCCTTTGAGCCGAGGCTTGGAGAAGCTGACGCAATCCATCCGTGATCTCCTGAAATTTGTTGTCAAACTTGGACTCGATCTGCGTCTGACGCTGCTCCATGGAGTTGAGCTTCCCCAGCTGTTCAAATTTGGTCTCGAGTGCATCGATTCGCGAACGATCTTGCTGGGGTGCGACCGCAACCCAAGGCATGGTCTTCTCCTCCTGGACAGGCTTCGATGCTCGGCCACCCTTCCCCTGCTTGCCTTTGCCACTGCCCTTGGCAGATCGCAGTTGTGCGGGCTGATACTCTGTGAGTAGGATCTCATGAAGCACATCATCAATGGATACCGTGAATTGCTTCTGCCCTGGAGGAGCTTCAAAACACAGGATCCAAACGTGTATCCCCGCACTCCTGTACGTACGCAAAGGAATAGCCGGAAGCTTGGTGGCTTTCAGGGTGGCCTTGACGATGTCCACTGGTGCCGCTCCTGCTGGCCATCCCGACGAAGCCACTTGGACCTTTGGGATGACAGCGATATTCTCGTCACATAGGCGGATGTCATTGGGCAACAAATGCCGTCTGGCTTCCTTGATCTTCTCTGTCCACACTCTCAACGCTAATCCTCGCTTCGTAAGCGAGACTCCAGCATTGCCAGGGAGAGCTTGACCTGCAATAAGAATCTCACCGAGACCTTTCAGCGATGCCGGCCAAAAACGAGGGAGCACCGTCACATCATCCATAGCATGGTTCTTTTCCAAGAAGTCTCGCAGCAAGAATCCTTCTTGCCCAGAACCCTCAAGGACCTTCTGCCGGTGCTCTTGGGCAAGTTTCACGATGCATTGGCCCAGTGGCGGTTTTGTTCAACAGTATTGAAGCTGGGCATGGTGAATTCCCTGACATTCTCACACAAGTCAGGATGGTCATTCACAACAAGGATGGGAGCGATGCCCCCCTTTCCAAGCGCTTGATTTCTCTGCAGTCGATTTTCACCCTGCTTTACACTGGCCTCCGGTTCATGCAACTTCAATGGTGGCAGCAGGAGGTTACTGGAAGTCTGTGAAGGATGGTGATTTTGACGAAGGGCATAGAACGTAGCATGGTCAAGGATCTTCGGGAAGAGCTCCTTCATTGCATCCTGAAAGCTGCGCAAGGGGTTGACACCAAACTTCTCAAAAGAATCTTTGCAGGTCAGTCGGTTGTCCAGCTGAATGACGATTTCTGAGATTGCATTGGTCTTGAACTCAAAGGCAGGTGTTGCAACCAGAGAATAGCTGATCTTACCCTCAAAGGTCAACAGCGTCACGATGCGCTTGTAGCTGGTGTTGAGGGCACCATCGTGGAGCACAATCTCATAGGGACCAGAGGCCAGAGAACTGAAAGCCTGGAGCTGACCGTGTTCAATCGAGGGGATAGTGGCTGCCAGCGGTTGAGAGGTCTGGATCTTCGACAACTCTGGGAGTTGAGCTTTGGTGACCAGGACAATACCTCCTTTTGCCTCAGAGAGTTGATGTCGATGAACTTGAGGCACCACTGTCTTGTCTTCCAAGCGAAAAGGATGGTCCTTGTCCATTCGCAGATCTTCCCACTTCGATTGTGAGGATGAAGATCTTTTCGCCCATGGGTCCCTGATTTGAAGCACATCAACCGTTGAATCGACCGACATGGCCGCAGGTCCAGATGATGCCTGAGCAGTGGATTGCACCGCTCCTCCAGAAGCATAGGCCGGAGTAATGCGGCCACGTAGCAAGTCATGGACAAACCAGGCAAGAGCGTCTTGCGCAAATTTGTGCACTTGTGGTGGAGCAATGGTGTGCCAGATTTCATTGGCCTGATTGATCGCTTCAAAAAGGCGTTCCTCTGCTGGATTAGCCGCAGTGGCCTGAAGGACACTAGCACCCGGTGTGGGCAGGGAGACCTGGCATTTGGTAAAAAGATCATGAAGTAGTACCCAGCCACATAGGCCCAGTGGTGGCTCACTGGGGAGCAACATCACCTGGATCTTGTCATCTTCAATGCCAATCATCTTCAGCAGCTGTGAGTCATGTGATGCAGATCATATCCATAGCTTGAGGGAGCTGAGATCCAAAGGAGGCACTGACCAGGAATGCGTTGAAGCTCACACATGACCCAATGCTGATCCCAAAGCACGAGTGAGAAGACATGGGCATGATATTGGCACTGATCAGAGTAGCCACCAAACGTACACATCGTACGGTTGGCCGAGGACCATCTTGCTGGGGAAGTGAATGCCACATTAGGGTATTGCAGGCGAAGGATCTGGAGTAGGTTATCTGCAATGTCGCTGCCCATCCAGCCTGGATAGCGAAGCATCTCGTCAATGCGCTGATTTCGAATATCTTTCAGCAGGGCCTCATATTGATCAAATTGGAGCACACTGCCTGCCGGTCGTTGAGCCGAAGCTGGTGGTAGTCGCAGGATGAAGTCATAGTCAATGACCGGAGCGGCATCGTTGTCTTGTAGACCCAAGTGATAGAAGAAATCCAACCTCAGCTGATGTGCGAGATGCCAGATATGCGGTGGCGTGTCATGAGACTGCCAGTTCTCTATGGACTTTCCCAGGACTTCATGGACAAGTGCATATCGCCAACTCGGGAGGTCTTCAAGGTCTTCCTCAAACGACTGGATGGAGTCATGCTTGTCATACTTCTCATACCAGCGATAGAGAGCCCAGCCACATGCATAATCCGCTTGATGAAAGAGGTCAACAAACAAGTGCAACTTCTTCATCGTGGTATCCTGCCTTCTGCACAAGATCGAGGCAAGCACATACGCTGTGGCAGCATCAAGGCGTCAGGAAGGTGGAATCTCCAGAACGGGTAATCTCCCATCCCACCCAATGACACTTGATCAGCGCCGCTAGCCATGTTGTGCCTTCCATCGGAACATCTGGGAATTGGAAGTGACTTTCATCAAATTCCGATTCAACTCCATCCCAAATGAGGATCGCGAAGGCACTGCAGATGACGGGGTGAAGCTTCAAAAGCCAATCCATGGCGTACTGGAGTTCATCTGTAGCACAACACCCTTCAGTACAGTTGCTAAAGTGGCATCTCTCTCAAAAAAATTGGCTCCTTGTCGTAGATGCCAAACATTGTCCTCAGCTTGAGGGTGACCTCCTGCATACACATGACCCGAGTTGATCAAAGAACGTAGGTTTTGATCTCGATGGACAACAGAAAGAATGTCACCATCTACACACTCATGAATCCTTGGGGGCTCAAGCGTAAAGCCATTGATTCGTTGGATCTCGAAGGCTTCCCCTTGGATGACAACAATCGTTGAGTGATCAACAGCTCCAGTGAGTGCAAGCACATGGAATTCAACATGCTTGGACATGTTCTCAACAACAACGATGTTGTTTCCAAAATGGGGAGGCAGAAACGCCCACCATTCAAAGGTAGGGAATCGTACAGAGTGGCCAGAGAATCGCTTGAGTGACCATTCATTGAACCCTTGCTCACGAAGAAAAACACGGACACTGTCAAGGTTGTGCTGATCATAGACCCGAGCGAGAAAGGATGTGGAGGGATCAGTCCACAGCAGGATCACAGGATCAGAAGGACCATCTCCATCAAAAATATGCGCATTGAGTGCAGCCTCAAAGAAGTGATGAATGCGAGCAAATTCCTCAGATTGTGCAATCAATTCACCTGCACTGGTAGGGATCTCGATGGATTCAATCACTGCAGAGGAGACATATGGCATGGTTGGTGAGATGTCAGGGGTATCGACCTGTCCATGTGCTACAAAGCTGATGCACGCAACTTTGACGAAGGCCACATAGACATCCCACTCCTTGGAGATGATGGTAAGGTCGGAAATCAGCTCAGCCCTGGAGGCAACAATCAAACCATGTCTCAGGGTGATCTGAGTCGAAGCGTGCTGGTCGAGCCCTGTGCAGGATCGAATCAGGTCATGCGCAGTCCATGAGGGATCACAAGAACCCTCAGCACCATGAGCTCCATTACAATCACTGATCACACACTTCATGGCGAAGGCTTCACCACTCGGGCAACGAATTCGAATGCGCTCAAATGCATATGCTACCTTGGAGATAGTGATGAAATTCCCTTCAATTTGCACAAAAGCATTCTGGGTAGTCATGCGAGTCGACCAAATGTCATGAATGATTTGAAGGATTGGGATTGGTTCGGCTTGAATGGCTTGCAAACCTACCAAAATGGCGAGAGCAGCTTGAGGGACCGCAATGGCGTTGCCCAGGACATGATATGCATCGGTCGGCTGAAGCTCGACAAAGACCCTGGTCTGACCCCCGAGCAAAGCCACAATGCGAGTGGGCTCAATCCAATGAAAACCCTCTGACCCTCTGTGGGCAATGTGGTGCGAGGCCAGTTCATGTTGATGCCCATAAGATGCACAAATGGTTGGAAGAGGGTCGACCGGGCTGACAACTCGTTCCCTCAAAACTGAATCGATCACGGCATCTGGCGCCACCCTGGCCTTCTTGGAAGAGATCCACGGTTGCCATGCAATCGTTGCAGCTCATCTGAAAGAAGTAGTCCATCTCGCACATCCTGAGGGAGGGCAAAATCATATACCTCCGAGGACCACGGGCACAGTTGTGCAGCCTTCAATTGAAATTGCTCAGCAATGACAATGGGGCTCATATCAACTCTAGCCCATGCAGACAACCACCTACCCCTCATGTTATGAGACAGCAAACGGTACTCAACGACTTGCTGCCAGATCCTGCGATAGCCGCCAAGCTTCAACAGGTGAGAGATCAATCCAAAATGTGGATGCTTAATGATCTCATCGGCGCATTCAAAGACTTGGATGTTTGGCTGAAGAACAATGGTGAGAAACACAGCTTCGATGAATACCCGGCTGCGGAATTCAGACCTTGTGCCCTACCAGCTTTACTCCATGTTACACATGGGGGAGACGCTGTGCCGACGAGGTTGGTGCGGACACGGACCTGATGACAAAGAGTGCAATCATTCACAGGGGTACAAATCCCAACATGGGAGCTGGGGCACCACGGATGCTCAGGTGGAGTCGGTCCAAAATGCACTGGCTTCACAAATTGATTAGCCCAGTTCTGCATCGTGCGAGGATCGCTATCAACATAGATTTGCTGGGAAACGTGTTGAAACTGTTCGAACTTCCCAATTGCCTCCAAGGCCTGAGACCACCCGCAGAAGGAGCCGGAAAACAGGTGCACCGCAGATATCGGCCACTGTGGTCCCTCGACATGTCGAATCGATTGGGGCAACTCTCAACTAGACTCCCAAAGAACGACACGAAGTCACCCTGCTGACAATGCAAGTCTCGCGTGGCCAGATCCTGCACTGAAATCTCCCACATATCACCTCCCGAAGGAATGAAACCCTTCCCTGGGGAAAAGCTTCTGGGCCGCACCCACATAGAAGATCCCTCAACTCCACACAATTCTCCCTGAAAAAGCACTTTCCCAGCAATGCGAACAAAGGAGCCGGCACTACCAAAGGAAATAAAAAGCTCCTCAAGAGCATGCTTCCAGGGATCTTCAATCTGTGACCTAATCATTTCAATCAACAGAGAAATCATGATGTCACGGAGCCAAGAGAAGTCATCTGCTTAGTCGACGATGCCCCCGCCTTTCGAGGGCGGCAAACACCCCTAGGTGGCCCGACACCTTCAGCCACACGGCTTTGGGCCTAGATGGCTAGTAGTCTATTCTGTTCATTTTGGGTGGTCAACCACGCTTGTGATCCACAGCCATATCACGAAAGGTAGCTTCGGCTACCTGAGTTGCCTTTGCTTTAGCAATATGATATTGGGGGTGGTGAACTCTTCCCGTGCTTGAAGAGTTGCTTGATTTCAATGGTTGTAGTAATTGTTGTCCCCATTCGACTCCACCCTGCGTCGCTGAGAATTTGGCGTATCCACTGTGGTCTATTGCAATCTGTGGTTTATTGCTGGCTGTACTGCTGCTTGTCGTTGCTGCTGGCTGTACTGCTGGCTGCTTGCTGTACTGCTTGCTCCTTCCTGTACTGCTTTACTGCTTGCTGCTGTGCTGCTTGTTGCTTGTTGCTTGCTGCTGTCGCTGGTGCTGGTTGCTGCTTGCTGCTGGTTGCTGCTATTGCTGCTGCTCGTTGCCGCTGGTTGCCGCTGCTGCTGCTGCTGCTGCTGCTATCTGCTGCTGCTGCCGCTGCCGCTGTTGTTGGTGCTGCTGCTGCTGCTGGTTGCTGCTGCTGCTGCTGATGCTGCTGCTGCTGATGCTGCTGCTGCTGCTGATGCTGCTGCTGCTGATCCTGCTGGTTGCTGCTGCTGTTTGGCTGTTGCTGTTGCTGCTTCCTGCTGGTTGCTGCTGTTGCTTGAATCCTGAAGGCTGCTGCTGCTTTGCTGGCTGCTGTTGCAGGTTGCCTGTGTTGGGGCTTTCCTGCTGGTGCTTTCTCCGCCCTCGACCATGACAAGTCCCCACCCTCTTTCAATTTCGTCTGCGCAGCCCCCCCGAAACTGAACGAAAACCAAGGGTTGTGGAGGCCAAACTTGTGTGAGCTTTGGTGCTTTGCTGGTGCTGCTGCTGCTGATCGTTGCTGCTACTGCTGCTGGTGGTTCGTGGTTGCTGCTGCTGCTGCTGCTGGTTGCTGCTGCTGCTGCCGCCGCCACTGCTGCTGCTCGTTTGCTGCTGCTGGTGCTGGCGCTACCTTTTTGCTTTGCCGCTGCTGCTTTGCTGGTTTGCTGCTGCTGCTGCTGGCTTCTTGCTTCTGCTCAGACTCTTCCAACCTCTACCTTTCGTCCACCTCCGTCGCCTCGTGGCTGGTGGTGCTCCGCCCCAAAGTCCTACGAGTGCACGGCCGCGGCTTTGATGTTCCCGCGCTCCGATGCGGTGATGTGCCGCCCGTTTGGCCACCATGTGCCAACAAGGTGCCATGCGACGGGCAACCGTTGCCAAGCACTAAGCGAAGTTGTTGGATGGATCGTTTTACAATGACAACTGCTCTATGGGAGCATGGTTGGAACCATCTCATTGAACTGCAACCCATGAACCATGTTTTCTGCTCCATCATTTGCTTCAGAAAGATGGTGGTATTCGAGCTACGGCGTTGCGCCACGGATGGTTTTCGTGGTTTCCGCAGTGATCCGACTGGTCCAGCTTCATGTGCGAAACGAACCAAAGGTTCAGGACCAGATCATCAGGTAGACGAGAAAACGTAGTTCGAAGGATGTATATTTCTGTTTCGATTCGCTTTGGGGCACCTAAATCGATGAGGTCCCACATGAATTCCCAAATATGTTCAGTTTTGGTTGAAATTTTCGAGCAAGGATCTCAGATGCTTCCCAGAAACCATGGATCGGCGGCCTTTGAGGTGGATGGCAATCGCCTTTTGGAGGAAGAAATGAGGACGCTAGCTGCTGCTTCTTCGCATTTCACGAAAGGTAGCCCTTTAGGGGATACCTTGAGTTTGTCTTGCGAAGCAAGTGTTGGGACGTCCGGGTCTAATAATTGATCGCTCAATTCAGACCCCCCCCCACCCCCCCCCCTCGAATTGATTTTTCAATACAGACCCCC
>CAXAMN010025695.1:315099-412127 GCA_963970005.1 Durusdinium trenchii
CCCCCTTGGAATTGATTTTTCAATACAGCCCCCCCCCCCCCTCCCCCCCTCTAAAATCAATTCTCTCCTGGAGATCGTCTTCGTGAGCCTCTCATGATTTCAGGATAGTTGAAACCCTCTTGAACATTCAGAAAGAGTGAATATGAAATTCTAATCACGAAAGGTGTTCTGTGAAGCACGTCAATTCTCTCCTGGGGAGCGTCTTCGTGAGCCTCTTACGGTTTCAGGATAGTTCAAATCCTATGATGTTCCGATTCAATGCTCACCGATGATCTGAGCCATGGGGCAAGTTTGTTTTCCTAAGAATCATTTTGAACATTTCGAGAGCACATGTTTGAACATTTAAAGTGCATATGAACATATATGTACGAAAGGTCGCCTCCGAGGGGATAAATCACCATGTCGAACATTGCATTTTTGTTCCTGCCTCTCGCGTTCTCTTCTCTTCCCGCTGTCCTACCTTTCGTGTCTCCCTCCTCTCAAGTTGAGATGCTGACCGGACCATGAGGGCGGGCTCACAGCCCCTGCGGAAGAGACCGGGCCGTTCGCCTGTTGGGTCTGGCCGTTTGAGGAGGTTCGCTGTATCGAAAAAACATGTTGGTGTCAAATTTCACCCATAAGTTCTGCTAAGCTGCTAGGCCAACTGAGGCCAAGAAACAAAGCCTTTCAGAAGAATTGGGAGCTTCGGGCCTCTTCGCCCTGCAAGAAGCTGCTCTGGTGGTGTCTCTCCAACATTGCCGCCCGGAGAGACGTCTTGATGTACTGGGGGAGGTTGCTGTGAAATAGGCACTGGCACAGAAATAGGCGCATCGCACAGTGATGGGTTTTATGATCTTCTAGAAACCGGAGTCCATGATGGTTGTACAACTGACAAAGCAAAACTGATATTCCTTCATGATGGTATTTAAAAGCTGATAAACCAGAGATCGTAGGTTTATCAGCTTTTATCGCCTGTTTGTCATCAGCTCCGTGGGGCCCCAGGAGAGTCTGAAATGCCCGGTTCCTGTGGCATGGCCGGTAGGAACTGGCCTCCTACAGTAGCAGTTGATTCCACTAAACCCGACATACCGTCGATCAGTGGCCTTTGCAAGTTCATCACGCATCGTAGACATGGACCAACCGAACAGGCGATATCCATTGTTCCTAATTCTGTCCTGCATGGATGGATCCCCACCTGGTCTTCTTGCTTGGTGCGGTAGGTTCCAAACCAGACATGCCAGACTTGTTTGCTGGGGAGCCTTGCCAAGGCAAAGATGTGACCCAGCAGTGGCACGAAAGCATGACTCTTGGTGTCCTCATGGGAAAGATGCCGCTCATGGGATCATGACCGATCGGTTGGGTTGGGGTGGTTGATTTTAAGGGTCAATGCTTTTTTCTAGTGTCTTTTGGTTTTGATTGTTTAAAGGTATGTCATCAGTTATGTAATCATATTCCATTTATTGGTGTGCTGGAGCTTGGATTGAGACGTCCTCAAGTCCTGTCAGATATGGCAGGGTCCTTGTTTCTGGTTTGAGCAGGAGGTGTTGGTCCACATGTGGTTGACAAAAGAATCTTAGGAACTACGTCGAGGCAATGCTCCGCAACCAGTTGATTGCCGCCATCGGAAAAGAAGTGACCGTTGCAGACTTTGCGGCATACATGCGCTGCTTGGCAAGACACCAGGCCAGTAGGCAGAATTATATTCCCCACCCAGCAAGAGCGAGTAAAGATTCAATCACTCCTGGGTGAGATCTCGGAGGTAAATGGGCCCAGGTTTGGTCAAAGCGACTGCAGGTAGTGCCGAAAGTCTTTATCTTGCATGCAGCATGCGGATCAAGGTTTGCATATATTGTACAGACGCACCATCGCTTCCTGAAACTCTGCTTTCTTTGGCCCTCCGATTCCCTCGCCGTGTATACTGTATATACACCGGATCCTCATAGGTTTGGTGTTTCGAACCTAGATGTCAACCATAGGATTATATTTGGACCATGCATCTACCATCAGGTCCAATCTTGTATTGATATTCTATACCAGCGTTATTAGGAACTACGCCTGGCACAAGGCAACACAGGCTGACCATTTGCACATGCAAAAGGGGATGTATGATATAATTATGCCCGATGAACAGTCCAGGGCGTTAGAACTTCAGTACCATCCAGCACACCCGAAAAGTTCAAAACAAGTCATTTTCCCAAGTTTCTACTGTCTTCCTTCCTTCCTTCCTTCCTTCAAGTTTCTATTCTGGCCACTTCCCTCAGTGTCGGCCTCAGAGGCTTCCACTACCGGAAGCTCTTCCAGGACTGAGATGGATTCAATGACAAAGTTGCATTGAGTTGGTGGGTGTCTAATGGATGTTGGTATTTATTTTTAGACCCTATTTATAATACACACGTGTATATATATATATACATTGTGTGTTTGTGTGACACCCCGTCTCTAGAGCGATTCACCTCCTCATCTCTTCACTTTTCATTAACCACTATTCAGATCACCCCTAGCGTGTAATCTAGTAATCCACAACAGGGGGACACAGCATTTCACAGACTGGGTTCAACGAAGCTACCAGTGAAATGGGAAATCATCCAGCTTGGTTAGCTGGGCGTACCTGCCATGATTTTCCCCGTTTATATTTCACCTAAACTTGCTTCCGACCTTTCGCCACCTCTGTCTCAAGTGAGAGTGTGTGTGTGTGTGTGTGTGTGTGTTTTTGATACCTTACAACAAACGAAATAAAGGTATCCTAACCTAACTTATTCCCTTCAGCCAGCCAGCTTTCACAAAGAGTGGATGTCCAAACTAAGTCCACAATAAAGGCCTGGCTCGGTCGCCAGGACGCCTACATGCCAGCGCCCTTCAGCTTCGCCGTGCGCCGCTCCGAGCAGCATTCCCCCGAGGGCACCATCTCCATCGAGGAGCTCACCACTGTGGGCGGCGGCTCTGGTCCTGCGCAACCGGTCTGCAGCATGTCCTCGACTGGGCGAGCACAAGGCCCAGCTGAGGATAGGTGAGTGTTCTTTTCACAGGACTGATGATTTGTGAGTTCCATAGGTGAACATGAACTCGGATCATACCGCTTTTTTTTTATGTGTGGCCACTGGATAGCTGGAAAACGGTAGGATGGGAACGGAAATCTATATCCGTGTTTATAGGGAGGTGCCTGGTTTCCGGGTGGATCTGTGTTGTGCGGGCAGCACTTTTGAACTCCGCATCCAGATTGTGTGGGCTGCTCCACTGACTGGGATGGGAAGATTCAAAGTGCCAGGCATGAGCTTTGCGTTAAACGCCTCAACTTCGGTGTCCTTCTCGGGCGATGTGCATCTCCATGCGTGGCTCGCGCATCAGTTTTCGGGCCAGAACGCCGCAAGCCTGTCGCTGGTGTCTCGCGCGCGGCAGTTTAGCAGCTTCATCGTGCTGGTGGGCCGCATCATTTCGGCCACACAGTTTGATCCCAAATATGCTGTCCTGGTGCAGAACAAGGACGAGCGACTTTGCTCTTAAGAAGAATGCAATTTCTATTTAAACACGCCAACACCTCCAAGCTTCTGAAACGGTTCGCGATCTTTTCGAATCAGATTCACTCGCAGCCGTAGGTCAGAGCTCTCAACCGAGGCTGGAGATCCCCCTGGAGCTCTCAACGATCCCCACGCCCAAGGAGTTTAAAGATGCCATCGAGCTGCCCGGCTAAGCGCTCACTCGCAGATGCCTGAACTCAGGGTGGCCACAGGAGGAAAAATGTGGCCACAGGACTCATTGACTCATATTGATTACTTCTTGCGGGGGCATGATGTGTAGATCTTGTACTCATACGTCCTCATGTCACTGACCACTATGGCACACGTAATTGCATGAAATTACTGTAGTGACTGTAGTGCAAGGGTCCTTCGTTTGTGGTTGGAAGCCATTCTGAACTTGGGAAGATGAGTTTCTATTCTATGGTGCTGCTTTGTTGTGTTGAAACGTCGTGGATACTTGCTTGGAGTAGGCTCACTGGGACGTCATTTCAAGAGCTTTGTGGCGTTGGGTTTGGCAAGAAGATCATGACGTTTGCATTTCAATTGGCTTTGGGTCATCTCGTCACTTACTCTCAGCCGAGTTGGGGAGGGACCACACGAAACTGCCTTTCAGAATTGTTTTATCAGGGTTGTTTGACTATAGCTACAAGCTAAGGCTTTGACCAGCTCCCTCCTTCAGGTGTTGGTGGGGCAATGGAGGGTCCGTCCGAGGGTCCGTCCAGGTAGGAGCTCCAACAGTGAAGTGCACGAAGCCCCTCGTTCGGATTTCTTTCGGGTAAAGGTTTTCCCTAAAAATCGAGAAACCTGATGCTGTGCCTCCTTGAAGAAGCACGAGCCTTCCTGCATTACTGAGTGAGCCAGCCTGCCCTTACTTAATTCAGTAGCACCAACATCGATGCAAAGTAAACGCCACGCTTGACGCAACGCATCCCAGCAGCAAGCAACAACAACGTCGCTGCCCACTCGTCGCCTCGAGGTCCTTGTCTCCAGAGCAGCAGGCCTTTGCCAAGGCCTTCAGGGCTATGCAGTTGGAGAGTACGCTCTTCGGTACCTGCGGTGTGAACGAAGAGGTTCTTTTTTTTTTTTGCGGATGGGATAGAGGCACGCAGGACTAAGATTAAGCGTGAATGCAGGGGTAGCTGAACGTCTCTGAGTGTATAAGGGACATATAAGGTCGCTGCAGACGACACGTACCAGATAGTCCTAGATGTGATTTCTTATTGGCAAAGGCATGCATCGTTTTTACCCTGCTGTGTTTTCTCCATATCTCCTTGAAGAACTTGAGGCATTGTCGTGGTGCAAGTGAAGCCACAGCTGGAGCAACTCTTGAATTTGCCAGTGGCATGGCTCATAGTCACTGATAGTCCATTGATGTGATCAGCGAAACGCCGCTGGTGGAGGTAGTATGTAGGCTGTACATCCACCAATGCAGTGATTTCTTGATCTGATTCTGTGTGGGGGAAGCTTTCTTTTTCAGGCCTGTGTTGCTTGAGTCGAACACGACTGATGTTGGATGATATGAGGCTGATAGCCTCACCAAAGAGATCAAACTCACACAGGACACACCGACATGCCTGGAGGGGTTTGAGTGGAATGTCCCAGTCGAGCCGAGCTGCAGAACTGGGATTTGGAGCATGTCGGCCTTGTGAAGAAGTCTTACAAGAATTCCACTTGGTAGACAACTGGACAAGGAAACAGATTGGTCCAGCTAAAGGAGTAAACAATTGAGGTCGAGATCAACCACTCTAAAAATTGGATCCCCTGCAGATTTGCGAATTTGCGAACCGCTCCAGTCAGGACTTGATGCAGCTCTTTATCAAGTATCAGCGCCTTAGCTCAAATGCGAGTGTTCAGGGTCCTGTCCACAGTTGAAGGCAACACCTTCGTCTCGCACAAGTTGTTTCCCTTGAAGGCTCAATCCATCCACCCTAAGAATCAAGGACCCCCAAAGGTGAAGGTTTTGAGGGCCCAAACCCCTGCTATGCAGGGTCAAAACCCTCCATAGGAGGGTCCAATGATTCTTAGGGCACTGTCATTTGATAAAAATGCCGATCGGGTCAGGGGCCAGAGAGTGCCTTCACCACAAGCAGGAGTGCCCACAAACATGCTGGAGCGCGTCCCACAAAATGGCAGACGCCCTCCTTGCGAGGTGTCTTAAGAATCTTGCCCTAGTGACCCTATAGTCTAAGCTGTTGCTAACGATTCTCCAACCAACAGGCTCCGACCAAGGCCGAAAGTGCTTCTGAACGGAATGTGCAAACAGATTCAAAACGACTCAGTTGGACGATGTTTTGCTTCTTAAACTGAGCTGCCGGACACCGGCCAGCTGACCGAGGATCCCCAGCGACTTGCTATCCTTCTCAGAGGACCTGCTGATGCCGGGAGATCTTCCAAGTGCCACCCGAAAGTTGGAGATCGTGAAAAGCCAGGTGAGGAAATACGTTTTGACTTGAGAAGACGTGGGGGGAGCCCCAAATTCTAAGCCATATTGGCGGGAGCCCAGAATTGGGCGGAACATGCTCCCAGGGGTTCGCGATATGGAGATTGTTGAGGTGAACAGATGGTGAAGCAGATAAGATCTTGGTCTTATGGCATTGATGAATCGAGGACAGCATCGAACAGATCCAGTGGAGCCTTTGACGTCCAGTCCGCAATAAGACCGGGTGTGACCAGGGCTTCTCACCGCGCAGGTAAGCCAAATGAATGGCATGATTGCAGAGGAGAAGAGCCTTGCCCGCCTGGATAGGTTTTGGAGGGCCAAGCTTCATTTGCACAGTGAAACCCCCACCCTCCATGGCACCATGAAGATGAGGTCCTACGTTCAAGAGAGGTTTTTAGATCCCTTTCGATTCGATGAGTCAATGGAATAATTCTTACCCAGCTCTTCCTGGGCCTGGCCGAGGAAGCAAGAGCTTGAGGAGCGGCGAAAGGAAGAAGAGTTCCGCCGGCTCGAAGAGCTGCGAAAGCAAGAGGAAGAGCTGCGAAAGCAAGAGGAGGCTCGCATGATGCAGCAGATCTTCCTCGAGAGGGAGGAGGAGGAACGCTGTGTGCGCATGGAGGAGGAGGCAAGTGCAAACCACTTTGCGTAGCTCTGTCTCTCTCTCTCTCTCTATATATATATATATTTATAACATACATATATGTGTGTTCTCCCCAAGGGATAGCATGCATGAGTTGCGAGACCCCGTAGCTTTTGAAAGACAGGGCTGCCTGACCTCTGCCACCAGACCTCCCCGTGGAGGAGGTCAGGTAGCTTGGTTGGAAAGAGAGGCTCCATCCCTCGCTTCCAGGACTCCCCGTGGAGTCAGGGAGAGGTGCCCATTGGGGGATCCCTTTCTCAAGGGAGAAAAGCTTGCAGAGGGCAAGGAAGGCCGAGAAGCTAGAGCTAGGCGCGGTGGTGGACGGTGACAGTGGCACCATAAAAGGCTCGACGAAGAGGGCCCTCGACAGCTTGTCTTTGGGTTTCTGGCTGCTGCGGCAAGAGAAGGCCCCGCGAAAGGGACTACAAGTCTTCTTAGGGCGAGAGGTGCACACGCTTCAGCTTCGGAGACCGCTCTTTGGAGTGTTCGACTATGTATGGAAGGACATTGCGGACGGCGAGGTGCTCATCCCGCTGAGTGGAAAATCCGTTGAGGAAATCTTGATGGCAGGCAAGATGTAGCCAGGCCTTGAGGGTGACAGATTTGCGGGCTAAGCTGCGTGAGGTCGTGACTGCATCTGATGCGAGTGAGACAGGAGGTGGATCGGTGTACGGGTCAAAGTTGACATCCCGAGCGCTCAGGAAGCTGTGTGCCTTGGAGGAGGCAGAAGATGAGGTAGGAGGAGAAGGTATCAACTTGGACGAGCCGCAGAGTGTGTTGGTTTTTGACTTCTTTGCAGGGATTGGAGGTTTGAGTCGGGTGCTCGAGCTGGCTGGGCAGAAAGTGGACCACCTGGTGGTGATTGAGAAGGACCCGGACTGCCGGCGTCTAAACAAAACAAGGTGGCCCGGGTGCGACGTGGTGGCAGACATCACCCGAGCGACAAAAGGGAATATTGAAAAGTAGATGGGAAGCGTACCGGGCCTGACAGGAGCCGTGGCTGGAGGTGGATCCCCTTGTCAAGGAATATCAAAGCTGAATGCTGATCGAATTCCGGCCAGGGGCGCAAGCCCAGGGCCGTGGGATCCCGGAGGGTTCTCTCCTTTCCGAAGGAGAGAGGGGCTCCAACCCCTGCCGCCCACACAGAAAACCAGGGGGGGCAGCGGACGTCGCTGGGATAGAATTAGATTGTGGAAATGCGCTAGATGCAAGCTATGCTCAACATAGCCCCAAGACCGCGCAACAAAGGCTCCAGATGGCCCAAGCTAGACCCAAGCTGTGCGCAACATGGCCCCAAGCCCGCCCAAGAAGGGGCCAACATGGGTCCAAGATGGGCCAACATGGGGCCAAGATGGGCCAGCATGGGCCCAGCTGGGTCAACATGGGCCAGCATGGGCCCAAGCTGGGCCAACATGGGCCCAAGCTAGGCCAACATGAGCCCAACATGGGCCCAAGATGGCCCAAGCTAGACGCAAGCTATGCTCAACATAGCCTCAAGACCGCACAACAAACGCTCCAGATGGCCTAAGCTAGACCCAAGCTGTGCGCAACATAGCCCCAAGCCCGCCCAACATCGCTACGGCCACAGCCTGCACCCGCACCCAATCTTCCACTCTCCAGCCCCCTACCTCAACGCCCCTGGCCGGCTGTCGGGTGTAAGCCCGTAAATCACCTTCAAGATCTTCGGTCTAAGTTGTTTTACAAATATGTGGAGGTCCTTGGATGGATTGAGGATGTCGCCCGGGAGATGAAGGTTTGGTCAGTCTTGATGGTGGAGAATGTCTTTGGGGATGATGAGGACATCAAAGAAATGAGTCAGCAATTGGGGTGCCGACCTCTCTATGTTTGTGCGAGCTGCATGTTGTGGGTGAGACGACCCAGGCTGTACTGGTGTAATGTGAGCATGGATGATCATGCGAGCTACCAGCTCAACCACCATGGGCTCTATGACGTTTTGGAGTTTAATGAGCCGTTGGATGAGGTCGGTATGCGATGAAGGCTGGATACAGCCAGCGGCAGAAGTGAACCAAAACATCAGATTGCCTACCTTCACAAGGGCGATCCCAAGGAAGAATCCCCCAGTTGCAACAGCAGCACCATCGAGAGATGGCAGGCGGATCAAATGAAGTATCCACCATACACATATCGGCCTGAGTTCTTGTTCCATGATGCCAAAGGTGATGACGTCAAACGAGTTGCCTCGGTGGCAGAACGGGAGCGATTGATGGGCCACCCCACTGGGTATACTTGGAAGGAGGCTGAGACGGAGGCCGGGCGGGGGAAGCAGACGGTGGCACGAGAAGCAGCCATCGGTAATAGCTTCCATACGGTGGTTGTGGCTTGCATTTTGGATCTTTGGCTGTGGAAGAAGCAAGCTCGAACTGATCCAAAGGCAATAGTTGAGAGGTGGCGTGAAGAGATGAGTGAGCGAAGTTTTGATGATGTGGGAGAGAAGGATGATGCCACGACCCACATCAGTATGAGTGAAAGAGACAAAGAAGAGGAGGAAGCCATCTTTCAGTTGATGAAGCATCCAAAGAAGGAAGAAATGGCTGCGATTGGCTGGCCATAGCTTCGGAAAAGCTGGAGGTGCGCGGTTGCTGAATGTCAGGCTGATCCACCAGAACCTGCGGCGGATGGAATTCCGCGGAAGCGATGTCAGGTTAGATCTACAGGTGGTTTACCGTCCAGATGCGGTGGTCCGAACGACAGTGGGCCTGGTAGGTGGGTTTGGAAGACGGCCCAGTCCTAATTACAAGTGGCGACGGGATGAGCACATAAATCTGCTCGAACTGCGGGCAATCCTGACAAGCCTGGAGTGGCGCGCCCGTTCAGCGTCTTTTCATTCTTGCAGGTTCCTCCATCTTTCAGATTCCCAGATTTGCTTAGCTGTTTTGACAAAAGGTCACAGCAGCTCAAGAAAGATCAACCACATTTTGCGGAAAATCTCAGCCTTGTGCCTCGCTCTGAATCTGTTTCCGTTGTGGGCTTGGATTGCATCCCGTTTGAATCCAGCGGATGGTCCAAGCAGGCGCTTCGAGAAGGATGCCAAGGAAGGAAATTAAGAGAAAAGAGACAAAAGAGGAACGCAAGGCTGAGAGAAAGAAAGTGGGACGGCTGTCAGAGCAACGAGTTTCACTAGCGACCGCTGAGCGCTACACAGCGTCACTGAATGAATTCGCTTTGTTCGTTGGAAGCCCTGTGACAGAGGTGCTGCGTCGAGATGACTTGGAGTCACTCCTCTGTCAGTACATAGAGTTTCTCTGGGAAGAAGGTGATCCCAAGAGTATGGCAAACTACGTGCTGGCCGCTGCTCAGTACAGAAAACCAGAACTCAAAGGGGCTTTGAAGGGGGCGTGGCAGCTTGTTTTTCACTTTGGAACAAGCTGGAGCAACCAATACGGGCAACCCCTTTAAGTCCAGAACTGGTTTTGGCCTTTGCTGGCGTCTTGTGGAAATGGCAATGGCCGCGGCTGGCTTTCGAACAGGAGAGATGATTCAACTTGTTCGGAAAGATGTCATCTTGCCAAAGCACAAAGGCCAGTCGGCCATCATCTTTTTGCGTGACACAAAGACTGCACAACGAAATATCTTGACGAGTGAGAAGGTGCTCAAGGCGGGGAGGGGCAACTTCGGCTTATGCTCAGGGCATGAAATTTGACCAGCTTTTGACCAATTAAAGGTCGCTGGAAACATGTTTCCACTGCCCGAATCTACCTTGATCAAGCCCTCCAGGAATACACAGCTTTGGTCCTACCGCCCGCGGTTTTCCAAAGAGTTCGCGCAGCAAACCAGAGGTTTGCGGGACGCGTGGAGGTGGGGGCTAGGAGGACTTGATCGGGAGAGGGCATTCCCCTTTTTTTGTCAGATGGCACTTGACCCCGGCAAAAGTGCGCGGAAGGGTCAAGAGGTGGGCATAGCAACATAAAGCATATATATATATATATATGCATTATATATTTTTAATTTATATATGCTGTATATATTATATAGTTAGTTGTATGGATAGGTCAGTTCTATGTTTGCATGTGGTCCCCCAACAACTGTAGTCCCCGGCTTCTGAAGGACATATCCACCATACCAGTTGTTGACTTCAGCTGCCCACCAGCTAGAAGCTTCCTTGGGAATCGTTTCACTAGGAATCGTTTCACCTGTAGTAACAAGATGCTACTAGCTAGAAGCTTCCTTGGGTATCGTTGAACGCTATTCCGAACTGTGACCGTGACGACCGGTCTCCCCCATGGTGATGACCTGGGCCGGGGATGCGGTTCATGTGTTTGGGCGCAGGAGCCGCTCGCCCACTCCGCCTTTCAGGCCTTTGACGTTCCATCCAGGAGGGGCATGTCCTTCGGCCAATCGCTTCTGAAATCCATGGGTAGCGCCTTCGGTGGCGGCGCCTCCATGGAGAAGTGTGCCGCGGCTCCGGTCTTGGAGGTCGAGCGGCGCTCGATGGCTGTGCCACGGCCGAGCTGCGCAGCCGGGAAAGGCATGGCCAAGGGAAGAGGACGGAGGGAGACTCAGAGAAAGGGATGGGGTGGATGGATGCATCATTGCAGTTAGAAACTCCATTTCACAACTGACATTTTATGCTTGGCTTAGCTATTCTCCGGCTGAAACCCTGTGAGGCAACAGCATCCAACTGAGTGCTGCCCCTACCGGTGCCGCCAGTGGTGCTGCCAGCGGTGCTGCCAGCGGTGCTGCCAGCGGTGCTGCCAGCGGTAGCGGTGCCAGCGGTGCCGTCCCAGCGAAGCCCAGTCACGCGGCAACCTCACCAGGCCCAGTGGAGCCAGGGATGGCTGAAGCAATGGAGGTGGATGACATGGGCCGTGATTACACGCAAGTGCCCAAGCAGCTGGACGAGCAGTTCGAAAGGCCAGGAACAAGTCGAAGACGGTTTTTAGGGCATGAATGAGTGCGGTAGTTGCACGAGGATTGACCCTTACTGAGTTTGGTGATGCATGACAGAGATATAAAATCATAAGTCCTGGGATGACCATGTTTCTCTATAGGGCGGTACTACTAGGGGCTTCTGGCCGTACTAGTAACAAGAACGGGGCTCAAACGGGGCTCACATGGGACCTGCGTCGCTGAGACAGCGAAGGCTCGCTCCGGAGAGTGCCTTGCGCCCGACCATCATCAACCCTGGACGCATGTGGCCTAAGCGCTCTCAGCCGGCCTTGCTGGCAGAGAGGAAGACGGAGAACTTGACCACCGAAGAGCAGAAAAGGGCTGCTTGGGCGCTTTAACGGGCAGGTAATGGCATTGGAGGATGGAAGATGAGCAAATTCAAAAATTATGCCTTTTCTTCTTTGGCCGGGATATGTTGGGATTGAGAAGGTGCATGAAGGAAGTGGGACTGCAGAGTCAACCATGAGACTGAGTCTTGTTTTTGATCTTTTTGTACCACGACACAGGGTCCCGATAGTTCTCTACGGCCAGTTCGTTTGAGCACTCCTGTTGCACCCCAGCCAACCTCGACAGCCCCCTGCAGTGCTTCGTAGCTCATCAACCGGCACGGTTGGCTCAAACAAAGCACTAGGATCCGAAGTGCAGCCGCACCAGTAGTGGTACCATTGAACATTGAACCAGTACTACCTTCGGAGTGGCTCCAATCAGCAGGGCCGCGATGGCGGTGGCTTCGGTGGGATGTCCTGATTTGAGCTCCTCCGTTCGGAGTATCATTACTTCCGCTCCTCATTTGTCGCCCCCGCAGCTGAAGGTCACTCCCAGTGTGCCAGAGATCTTCGTGAAGACGCCACCACAGACGCAGGTCTCAAGAGTGGTAACCCAACTAGAGACTGCACGGTGCACGGATATGGTGGCACAGCTGCAATGTCAAGTGGACTATTGGCACCAACGCTTTCATGATGTCGAGACATGCTTCTATGAAGCGAAGGTGCAATTGTCAAGTGTATTGGAAAGAGAGCAGTGCTTGCAAGCAAAGATCATGCAGCTTGAGAGCTGTCACACTGTTTCAACTGATGAACTTTGCAGCGCACGACTCCTTCTGGAAGAACGAGAAGTGAGCTTGCAAGATGCTCGTGCAAAGCTTGCTTTTATTCAGCAGGAGCTTGAGGCTGAGAAGAGGTTTAGACAGGACGAATTTGAGCGGACAAGCCTTCGGATTGAGCAGCACAAGGCCACAGAAGCTAAGCTAGTAGAGACTCAAAGGCGCTTAGACAGTGCCTTGAAGGACAACCAAGCCTTGCAGTGTGAGCATCATGCAATGGAGCAAAAACTGCAGATGAGAGGAGAAGAAGTGAACAAGCTACTAGTCGAGTTGACCGAAGAGCGCAACCTCCATCATGCGGCAGTGTCTGAGAACTGCGCCTTTAGACAAAAGGTCAAGGCCTTGGAGGAGGCGGTTGTCGAGAAAGAGAATTCCCTTCAGTTCCTTGAAGCGACTTGCAAGCAGCTCAGCAGCGAGGTGAGTGAAGAACGCAAGTTACACCATGCAGCAGTTGCCGAGACATGCGAGCTTCGACAAAAGATCAAAGCTCTAGAAGAGGAGACTGCCGAGCACGAAAGGTTGGAAGAGTTCTGGAAGTCTGAGCGCGACATGTGGTTTTGCAGGAGCAATCACTTGGAGGAATTGAACGGAAAACTACATGAAGGCTTGTCCCAAATCGTGAACAATCCTGAGCTCAAGCCGATGCCACCTGCGCATCCGGCACAGTCACCTCACCGTGTAATTTGCACCAGGCGCACGATCGATCGTGCCATTGAGCCTGTGCAGCTGGAAGTCCACCTTAGCGGTTATGCCTCCCCGTGATACAGTCGCAGAGGTTTGTTTCACAAAAGTTTGTCCTTAGGACAAGAATGCCACAAAGCAAGTCTTCCAGAGGAAGATCTTCAAAGAATGAGTGCCATCCAGGAAAACGCGACATCGTCCTTCCTCAGCGTGTCCCACCGAAAACGACTGCGTTGTAGCCAGACGCTGCCGAGAGAGAGAGAGAGAATAAAATGCAGTGCATTGAGATTTGAACAACAGTCTTGTGTTTGATGTCCACCTGGTCGCTTCCACCTGGTGCCAGCTGAGGAGAAGGATGCCGCATTCGACCTGCTGGACGCGATCACCAAATCCGGAGCGCTGCCCTTGAGCACCTGGGCGGAGGGAGCAAAACCGATCAATGACTTGGACAACAGTTTCCAACAAGTCATCTATTTATTTTGCAAGACAGGCACAGCTTGTTATGGACCTTCTTGTTTCGGACCGGCCATGCCGTCACCGAGGTCATGCTAGTATGCACATTGTGGTGGCGGCGACTCATTGCTTTGACAAGACGGTGACTGAAACGGTGATCCAGGAGAATCTCAACCCCATTGAACAGGCCGGGGGGGTTCGGACATGGCCGGGTCCATCAAGCGGAGAGAGACGGCATGCCACGGGCCCAAACCCCCAAATGGATGGTTGAGTGGGAAATTTAACCTAATTAAGGCCTGAGGGATTTAATGCCAAGTGAGCTGGCCATAGCTCAACGAGGTCAAGGACCATATGAGTGATGCGGGATGATGCGGGCGGAGGGGAAGTTTTAAGGGTTGGTATGGGTAAAGCGGATTGTGTCATTGATATGATTGATAGGATGCAGAAGCTGGGAGGTATTTTGAGATCGTGGCAGTGGTCCGAATCCCGAACTATTTTCCACGTCCCTTGAAAGCGGTATACTTTTGTTGGATTCCTACCCCATGCTGAAAGCGCCAGCTTGCTTGTGCTGAAATTTGAATAAATTTGATTGAACAAATCCTTCGCAGGTCGAATGTTCCAGCTTGATTATCGCATCCACGGTCCACCAGCAGCCAGTGGCCGCGATGATCAAAGACTCCTGTCACGCGCGCATCAAAGCAGCAGCTCCACAGCTGATGGATTCTGATGTGATTATGTCTGGAGAGTAGAACCTCCACAGAAGAATTTGAAGCCGTCTCAAAGCTGATGGGGCAAGCTGCTGGTGGATCCTCTAAACCTATAGCCTCAACGGATTCGGAACTCAGGTATTGGTCCACATTGGCTCCAAAACAACTGTATAATTGATGCTCTCTCTCTCTCTATACATATATATATGTGTGTGTGTGTGTTTTTTCCCAAGCTGATCAAATAGTGAAGGGCCCACTCTAGACATGTATCCAGCACCGTTCCCATTCAAACCACCATGCTGCGAGCTCCATATATGTTCTCGTGTCGACCATGCTTGTACTATGAACACTGTTTTGGATGTCAAATCTAAGATCACTTTGACACTCCAGCACACCCTAGCCCCATGCGTTTCAGACGTGGATTTCTTAAAGTCAAATCCCCGTTTCATCGAGCCACGTGTACAGTTTGGCTCGCCTTCGACCGATCCGGTCGGGACGTGACTACGTTGCCTTTGTTGGAACAGTTGGGTGTGTATGTTTGGTTGGGTTGGGCCTTCGACCTATGCAATACACACCAGAAAGTGGGGCGCTTTTGTAACGTTAGGAAAATGAATGGACCATCAGAAGCAATTTCAGCTTCAGATGTGATTTAGCATTGTTGATGGCTCTCACTTGAAGTTATTTTGGGCTTCAGAGTTCTGAAGACTGGGCTCACACTTGAGCGATCTTGAGCGTCCTATCGTTGCGTGCAATTCGCTTGTGAGTGCGGGACGGATCGGCTGAAACTCGAAGCTCCAGTGATCGTTTCACCTCCATTGTAAGGATTGGGTAGATGGGCATTCATCGGCCCGACTCAACCAGTCTTCCTCAAAGCATTGCCCAGAGCCAACCAGAGCCCAAGATGACCAAGCACTCTTCCCTTTCCCACGATGACCAAGCGGGGTGTACCACTTGAGCCCACCTTCCGGGTGGGATCGAAACACCAACAGGCCGACCACTTGCTTCTCCCACGTGGCCTCGCCAGGTGCCTGATCGGCCGCACTTCCATCGGAGCTTCAACGTCTCCAGGAACGGAACCTCGTTGGTGCCTGGCTACAACGTGGCGGTGCTGTTCCCGGTCTACAGGCGCTTTATTCGGTCGGAAAGCGGGTGGCGATTTCAGGAGGTCCAAGACTGGCAGACTGAAGTCGGATCTGAAAGGTCAAAGTATAGAAACTGAAAGCATCAGAATGGTGGAAAGATCTTGTTTCTTCGATAACCGATGGGGGCCGACCCGTCTACCGATGCCCTTTCGATGTACCAACCGCTTAAGGAAGCACGCTGCCACGCTACATTTGTAGCTGGCGCAATCACTTGGTGCACTTCCGAGTTTGAGTTGTTTACTTACACCAATGTACCAGAATGTGCTGCAAGACTTAAATTTCCAGCCAATGAACCACTTTCTCACCGCAGTGCCTGACCGATGCCCCAACTGATGCCCACTTTGAACATGCTTTTGTCCATAATGGCCTTCCCCAAAACTTGTACAACCACTGCACAGTGAACATGTTTGCCCCACGGAAGAGCAACTCATCCACAACTTGTACAACCACTACACTGCTGCATTCAATTCGTGCCCTCCCTTTTGGCGTGCCAAACTATGACAACTATAGCAAGCTTGATGATTGCCAACAAAGCTCAAAACTTGCTGAGGGTAACAAGTGGGCCTGCTTTGCAGCCAGCCCTGCCAACCTCCATAACCGATGGGGGCCGACCATTCTAGGCAATGTCCTTAGGCTAGATACCAGATTTCGTCCGACGCTATCGTATATTTACAATGATATATAATATATAATTTGCTCGTTGCGGGAGATGTTAGGAATGGGCCAAGAAAAGCTTTTGCATGTTTTGCTTTAGCCGATGGATACTTTCAGAGGTGGCTTCAGCAACTGCGGACGGTCCAACCAAAACTTGACCGTTAGGGGGTAGCCATCAGCACTGCCAGACGCTTCAAAAGGTAGCCTGGTTTACATGTTCCAGGCTCAATGAGATCCTTTCGGGGTGCCGGTCCGAGCATCGTCTCTTCCCGTTCATTGACGGTGTCGTTCAGTCCATGATGGTTTGAGGGAAGGTAACAATCATAGCTCACGAAAGACTGCAGCCTGAGGAACAGCTACCATGCTGTTGCTCCTGTCAAGCCTGGTCCTGGTAGACGGTTCACCTTGCAGGGCTGGCACCTGGCAAACAAGTCAGAGGGTTGTGGCCGATCGTGGCCGCATTTTGGGCCGCCGTATGCCTGCAAATTGTTTGCCATCCAAGTGTTTTGATCGCTTTTGGTCACTTACAGTAACAGCTTATTCAAACTAGCACTTTTGGGACGCTTGCACGGGCTGGAGGTCCCCATTTGCTGTAAGGGTTTCCCGGGCATTCAGAGAGAATCCCACGATCGTTAGTACTCATTACTGTATATCATTCTATACTACTACCACTACCACTGTGGTTTGATGTTGTGGCATTCTTGTCAAAAGTGATCGCTTTGGAGGAGGACAGTTTTTGTTCTTGGCAGTTCTACTTGGCCCCCCTGTGTCCATGTCGTTCCTAGTGTCCATACTTTTTGGCTAAGCCGTGATACGATATAACGACATCACACACACACCCGCACACACACACATATATATATATATACACATATAAGATAGACCACTGATCCCCTGCCCCCAACCCATCTCCCTGGTCTTCATGGTTCACCAGTGCCAGATCCATGATCTAAATGTTTGCAGACGCAGATGCCAGGGTTTTTTTGTGGCGCATGGCCACAGATGTTGTGTGACTGGATTGCATGGATGTTACACGACTGACAGCGGCAGTGGGTCCCTCACTCTACCAACCATGGTTTCGGTGGACACCCAATTTGTTCATGTGAAAAGTGGTCAACCAGGGTCCCCCCCAACCTTGACCCACTTCCATATAACCAAGAAACACCTCGCAAGTCACCCACTTCCTCGTTTGTCATAGGACATTCCTGTGAACGCTGGGAAGATATGGTCCGACGCCTTGCCGCCCCACTGGCTCAGGTATGTGGACCCATGTCAGTTCTCCAAAGCCAAGAGCAGCTGCATGCCTAAGGCGACGAAAGACTTCAAGGCGACGGGTAGCTCTCACAGCAGGGGAGGGGAGTTTCCAAGTTTGATGGAATTTCAGCAGCAAGGCCTGGTCAGAAGAAATGGCAGAGAGGTCAGCGCAGCACTTGGCGCGGATGAGCCGCAAAAAGATGCACAGCGAGTTGTGAGCATTGATCCAGGTCGATGACACCAGCAACGAACAATTTCTTGATAGGAATTAGTTGGGCCAGTAATTCTCAGCGCTTCCCAATTTGAGTTGCTTATTGTAGGAGGTTCTAACGATATCCGAAGATCACAAGAGCATGGAGAATGGAAGGTGCTGGTGAAGGACTTGAGGATCCAAAATTCCAATGCGGCCTTGTATGCAGACCGAACTGCACGCGGGCCATTGGAATGATTTATATATAATTATGCTTGGTTTTGCTCCCACATGTACATAGTCAGCGCCATGATCGAAGACCGATGCCGTTTGCAGCGGCCAATGTGGCATGGACTTTCCAGAAATGGTTTGGCATGCGAGACTGCATTTGGAAGGCAAAAAAACAGGAATAGACAGGTTGACCTATGCCAGGGGCCAAACATTTTAAGAGAAGAGCACGGCACCGTATGCACCGTATTGTTTGACCAGTCGAAGTTGATGGACGCGTAGCAATTGGAACAGACATTATACAAAACAAGTGTCATATGCGTGTATCTTGGGTCTGTCTTATTACCTGTAACAGTCAGTAATCAATTGTAAGATACCACTCTTTTTGAACAAGGCCTTCACTAACCATCACGGATAGACCCAACATATATCCCAAGTGTCATATGCGTGCATAGTGGTCCCCCAAAGAAAAAGTACATATAGAAACGATGTCCAATAAATGTTGAATATAGTTTTGTTTTTCTATCTATTTGGGCCTGCCTCTCTCTCTCTATATATATGTGTGTGTGTATCCATGTGTGTCTCCATGTTTGTGACCTTTCCTTCCCCCAGCTTCTGAGGCGCAGGCGGAGCAGAAAGCCGCCGAGAAGCGTCGTCTGGGGGCCCAAGAGACGCATGGTACCGTTGGAATGCGCGTTCCTGGAGAGGGAGACTGAAGGCACACCTGACCAGGAGCATGTATGCAGCATGCATGAAACACCTGCCAAAGGTGGCTTTGGCTACCTGCTTGGAGAACGTCAACCTGTATATACTAGCCACAGCGCTTCAGGCATTAACTCGAAACCAGTCCATTGCCAAAGAACCTTCCAGCACTCATCATTTGCAGGAAATGATCCGCACAACGAGCTCCTACTTTCAGCAATGCTGCGCGCATCTTCAGTGGAGGGCATTCAATTTCGTTGAGATTGCCCCTGTCCTGGAGAAACTGTTGTTCGTCCGGCCGCGTAATTATCTCTTCGGCTGGGTGGCCTCGGCCTCGCCGATGTTCAGTACATTTCGAAGACGCATGCTATAAGCCTCAGAAGTCCTTTTGTGCCGCACGAAAGACAACAGATCTGAAGCCTTACGTGCTTTTTGGTGGGCAAAAAGAAAGGCACGAGAGTATTGGAGATCTCACGGTTACGAGCTTTGCGGGAACGGTCTGACCCCTCCTCCAATGCCATGGAGTCTCTCACCACCCGAGCCTTCGCACCCAGGTGCCAGTGAGGCCAGTGAGGTGCTGTGAACAGCGTCGCTGCAAGATGTGCTTTTGTGAGATAGTTGGTGCATCACCTGTGATCCCCAAATAGATAGTGGCACAGTTTCCAATACATTTGTAGTGGGGATCTACTTTTCTATCTATTTGGGGGTCTATGTCTATATACTGGGGTGACACTGTTCGTGCTAGTTGGCTTTCGGGATGGAGTGAGGAACCACAAGGTGTCGCCTGGGAAGCACACGGAGCCACAAAGCCGCAGGAGAGTAGGAAGGCAAAAGGACAACTGACAAAGACTCTTATTGACATTTACTAAATGTATATGCCTCCGAAGGCCTGCCTAGAGATTACACTCCAGGATGTTCAAAGATTTAGCATAGAGGCTGAGGGCATAATTGTTGCACCCCGGCTGATTTTGCAGAGCCCCGTCCCAAACAAGAGGAAAATACAGTACTAGTGCAGATGTTCTTTGTTTGCTTACACTGCATCACTATATAGTTATCCTGCTAGTGTTTCAGGTGTAGCTCTGAGTTCTTTTAGGCAACAGGATTTTCTGAAGAGCCCGCTCAAAAAGAAGAAACACAGCCTGTGAGAGGCCTCTGATTGGGTCGAGGAGAAAACTGAAGAGGGTGAGACGATCTTCCGCAACCAGAGTTGGACACTCAGTGACCGTTGCCTTCGTCCGCAGCATCACGGTCCAGATTTCTGGGCGACACCACTTACTTTGCGCTCGCCCAAAGCCTCAGTTGATCAGTTTTTGTAGTGAAGGTCTGGCGGCTGCAGATTAAGCAAGCATCGGGAATCAGACAAAGATTGCAGCATGTAGTGAAGCGTTGTGCCCGCTGTACTCCTTTGTGCCCGCTGTACTCCTCTTATATATATTGGAGGAAATGTTATATACATATCATTTGTATGTTCAATTGCAGCACCAAGGTCAGGACTGTCATGGGCCATGGACATGAATTTTCATAGACTGTCATGGTCAGGATTTTCAGAGACTGTCACGTGTGCCATTTGCGTTGGTCACCGGAGTTTGCGTTGGTCGCCGTGTGTGCAAAGATCATCGGTAGTGCAGATCCTTACAGACATGATGACACTCGGGCTGTATTTTGACCAGGGGTTTGAATCCTTCCTTGGATGGTATCAAGTATGATTAAGTATGATTATATAAGTATTGTTCAAGCCTATATGCTAGGATGATTCCAATATGCTAGGTTCACAGCTGGCACTGTGCAGTTGGCGCCATCCTTCTCGAAATCTTCGGTCGAAACTGGCACCGAAACCTGCCCAGAAACTGGCGAGACAGCTTCTGAGCGGCCCGTCGCAAAGGCGCGGAGCGGCCCAGAGCGTGTTTGGTTTAGCCGCTGAGGCTGTGAGTGCCACCAGAGATATTGTAGAAGACCCACCCCTGGACACAAGAGATACATAATGGGGCTGGAAGTTGTTTGTGTTTAGCGGGTTCGTCTGGCGCAGAGCCACTGGACCCGCTGCCCCTTGGAGTGGGCGGTCTTGTTCCCAGGTTTTTCTGACGGAAGGTCCCAGCTGACCCGATTTGGTTCCACCCAACGGTTTCTTTCCATTTTGGGCAACACCGGTCATCTAGTCCAAGCAAGCCAGATCTATTGACGCTCCCTGCGCGGACAACGCCATGGCCAAGTGTTGGTCCGCCATTGTTGGTCCCCCTCAAACAGCTACCCTCCCTCAAACAACGTTCCACTTTCATGTTTGTTTCAGGGAGTGTAATAAGAATATTTGGAATAGAAGACTCTAAGAGGTTTAATTAGAGACATCATCCAGTCCATCACAACCTGGTCCGTTGGACAGCAGATTCAGCCACCACACCGCCAGTACCGCCAGGCTGCAGCCAAGGCCAGCGGGAACCGCAGATGGTGCCTCATGTATTTTTTCCGATCCGCACATGAACGAATCGTTCCGTCCATCCTGTTCTTTTTTTGTCCTTCAGGTCACCTCCAAACAATCGCAGATCCACTGTCTGACTGGACCAAACAATCAATGAACGGATCCAAACAATCAACAGATCCACCTCCAAGACGGGCTCCCGTTTGCCACCTCCCAGACGGGCGAAACCTCACTTCCTCAACCGAGCCACGAGCAACTCACTGGATTGCAGCTGGGCACTTGTTCTCACTATCACTCAGGCACACGCTATCACACGCTCTCGTCGCTGAACACACCATGAGCACACGACATCAACTGCCTACACCATCCTATACCTGGTCAGTAGATAACTCAACCTTTTGGGGGGGCATTGGTGGCCACGCTAAAATCACCCAAAAGAAGATGAACAGGCGGAAAAAAGGACACGGAGGGAATTCAAGTCAATGGGTGGTCACGGCCGGCAGTAAAGCCAAGGTATCACTCAAGTCTCTTCTTCGGAATGGATCCAAGTTCGCCGTCCCAGGGCAAATCCATGCTTGTCTCGAATCCAAGGATAGAAAACCATCCCGGCGCGGAATCCCCTTGGCATCCAGGTCCATGATGTGTATATGTTGTGTTCTTGTCATGCTCCTTTATATACATCTTTTTAGCATGTTTTAGCTGTTCACTAATTTTAATTTGATTCTACTCAATCTTACTAGAAGCTTTATAGAAGCTACCTGAAGATCCAAACTGTGGATGGCTTCCAATAGCTTCTAATAGCTTCTTGTTACTACTAGTAAGGCCCTTGTTACTAGTAGCGATGCACTTGTTCCTGGTAGCTTGTTCCTGTATATACCTCTTTTTAGCATATACCCTCCCTCCACGGTTTGGGCTCGCTCACCGTGGCGGAGGCCTCTGCTCCCTTTGGGAGCGTTGGGCTCCCTCAGCGGTTGGGCGCCGTTTGGGGGCGCCGGGTGAGTTGGTCGCCGCACGCGGGCCGGGAGTTGGGCGCTTTCCCCGACCTTTGGTTCAATGGCTGGGAATTATAGAAGATCACACTTAATCTGTGATGATTGTGAACCTGCACGGCAGGTGGCCAGGGAAAGGGGAAACTTGTATTTTCCAATGGGGGGTATTCACAAGAAAGACAGCCACCATTTGCATGGATATATTGGATTGAGTCGATATAGAGATCAACAGACGGATGATGTTCGCTGATCGCAGCTCATGTGGTCTTCGACTTTCTCCAACGCGCCGGTCTAAGGCCGCCTCACCGACGGTCCCAGCCGGTGCGCGTCCGCCCTGGGCAAAGGCAGGCATTAT
Organism: Durusdinium trenchii; assembly: GCA_963970005.1. Classification (NCBI taxonomy): domain Eukaryota; class Dinophyceae; order Suessiales; family Symbiodiniaceae; genus Durusdinium; species Durusdinium trenchii. The sequence continues at coordinate 337,452 of CAXAMN010025695.1, forward strand.
TTCGGCCACGGGCCAGGTCACAGAAGTCAATAAAGGTTAAGGCCCGGCTTAACAAGCGGCTTGTAGGGCCTTCTAGATCCCTAGACCTAGAATATTTTTTTGCTCAAGCCACTCCGCTTCAGTTTGAATCTAAGGGGTTGTGGACAACATGTGGCAATGTAGCCACTCTGACTCTGTCATTACGAGATAGGCTCACACAAACGCCTATGCCCGGCTTTGGCAAAGATTGACCGAATTTGACGGCAACTTCCACTGCCTTAAATACTATCGGATGCTTATGCTTGTCCAAAGCAGTCAAACGACCAGTTCTTTTGGTGTTACTGGGTTCGTGCGTGTTGACACGACTTGTGGCAGTTTGCAAGGGCGAGAAGACCTCAAAGGCAACATCGATCTTTGGTGCTTGGCCAACGTTGATTTGCGTTTACGTGCCCGCGACATTGGCTCGAGATGCTACAGACCTCCTGTAGCCAAACCCTCTTTGGGACCCGAGGCTTTCGGAAAATTCTCTGAGAGCCCGCAGCCTGGTAGTGGACATTCATATCAGCCCCAGCCATTCAACCTCATGAAAGGCCAAGGCCGAACGGAAGGGTTCGCAAGGGGGCTGAGGAAGCCGGAGGGCTACTTCCCTCCCTATGATGAGCAGTACCTATGATGCAGTATGATGCAGTATTTTTGAATACACTGGTCTTGACATATGGTCTTCTAATTCATGATTCTATTGCTGGTTCCAGGTGTTTGAGCATGCTACTTATCATTCCAATCGTAGAACTGCATGCCCAGAGCAATGTAACTTGTTGGCTGGTTTATCACTTTATCACCTCTTACCCAGCAACATCCAGGTGGCACCTTTGTGCTGGACGGAGCCACAAGGGTTAAATTTCTATAATTACTTATTTAATGATGTTATTTGTTTGGTTGTATTGTTTATTGTCTTGCATGGCTTCAAAGCGATCCACTTCCACACGAGCCATTCCAGACTGCGACCTTCCGTCCTCTCCGCGCAGGTGGGCCAGCGCCGGCGGACTATGGCGCTGTGGAGTCTGGTGAGAATGGAAAGAAAGGCGCCGCAGAAGAAAACTGCAGTTTGGCAATGTCCCATCCCATCCCCCCCAAAACACGTGTCTGACGGAGTCATACGGAACCCGCGGTTTGGAGCATGAAATCCACACCAGGTTTGCTTGCGGTTGCAGTTTGGGGCAAGTAGACCGACCTCCGGCTTAAAGGAACCCCGTTCATGCTGGGTTTGGGACCTCGGACCCTTTGTGTTCACTCGCCCACATTACAACTCATTGCCTGAAGCTCCAAGAGAGCCCGTGGCCCGTGCAGCAGTTGTTTCGTGATCTATGCACAAATCAGAAGGTTCCTTGGCCCTTCCCTTTGCAAAAGGCAGAAGAACTGTAACTATTTTTCCAAATGCCTCTTACCACTGGAGCTGGAGCTGTGGAGGATTCAGGGGCGACGAGTCCTTCACGGCCGTCATGACCTGCCAAAGATGGCTTTTTTGAGGGGCCATCCATTGATGGTTTCTTTTGGTGGTCATTATGTAGTTGTTTTGTCAACTGTTGTTCCCTCTCCTTGCTGACTTGGAGGCTTCAAGGAAACAAGAAGCAACATAAATCAAGAACATAGAACAACCTATTATCAGTAATGATGTTTCGCCTTCAGCCTCGCTGAACAGACTTTGCAGATGGCGATGGAGATGGAGAGAGAGAGAGAGAGATTAATAATGATGGGGCCTTCCCAACACAGCAAGGCCGATTGAAATTCGGGGAGGGGACAGATTTGTGGTCAGACCATTGGTCTGAAGGCCACGGAGAACAGGAGAAAAGAAACGAGGACGAATGACATGAAGTCAGTCACTCATCCAAAACGAAAGCATGTCCTGGAACCAGCCATCCGCAGGCGGGATCGTCACAGAGGAGGAACGCGCCAAACAGCGGGCCAAGCCGTCCCTCAGCGTGAGCACAGCCGGGGCGGTCGGAGCATGTGCTGGAGCGGGGTCAAGCGGACTTCTATCGAAATGACCAGTCATCACTAACATGTCCAAGAATTGCTGCACAGCGACATCGTGTTGAACAGCCAATTTGCTTGCTTAATCTTGTTTCACTTGCGCAAGAATGCACAAAAAATGCACACTAAACTGCACTACTTTTAACCTGAAGATCCTCATTTCAACGACAGTCACACCCGTTTTGGTCACATGCAGCACCGAACAGTCACAGGGCATCTTCCCGTCTCCCCCGAAACTCGGCTGCCCGATTCGCTGCCGATGAGGTCATGGAAAGACTTACCACCCTTGCTCCTTCCGTGGTTTCTCTTTGGAGCTTCAGCAGCAGTCAATGCGAGTTCCGCGCAGGGCATCGCATGGAAAAACCGATGGAAGATCGCCTCTTCAAAGCCTTCAAGGCTTGTGATTTGGGTGCTCATGGCAATCTCTTTGGCGTGTTTGCACGGCCTTTTTCTCCGGAGACCGCATTTTCCAGGCCCACCTTGTACACAACTCTTCGTGCGCTAAGGGTATAGTATGGCACACTCCTAGAAGACATTTAGGCTCCCATTCACTACCAGCTTCAGGTCCTTTTTGGTTGCGACTCACGGGCGTCGCAGGACTCACCCAACCTTTCGATGTCACACTGTTACACTATGGATTTTACCCCCCCAACCTGATCAAGAATGAACGAGCTTAGAAACAGCCAAGTGAGACACCACCCGGGCGTTGTACAGCGCATCGCTACCCGCTGGTCATCGGCTTCGGGGAAGGGAATGGCTTCATGCGGCCCAGGTATGGTGCTTCTCTCCACTGCCCTGGTTCAGGGATCAACCCTTTGCATTTTAGCTCTTTCGGCCAGCGGGCTCCTTTCGATTGGATTCCTGGTGTTTTCCGGCAGGCATTGTTGTGGGCGTTGGTGCGATTTGCACCATCACTTACCGTGCTTAACGTGGGTTTGATTCGGGGCAGGCTCAAGGTATAGGCCTTAGAATACCACGCTGCATTGTTTCTTGCAGTCCAGATTTTGGGTGTTGGACCATGTTGGACCACCATGATGGAGGCGGCTCAGTAATGAGGCAATCTCAAGTGCTACCCACATGAGCATCCAACCTTGGGACGTGCAGTCCAGAGATACCAAGCATAGGCTCCTCCCTTGAAGGAGCTCCTCCGGAGCTCTGCACGCGTCGCAAACCTGGGCGCCTCAGGTTTTCCAGGGCGCCAGCATGGAAGGTTCTAAGCTTCGTGTGCATGGGTGTGACCGCCGTGGGCTGGGGCATGGGGCCACTTGGAGCGAACGAACGAAGCCTGGACCGGTGGCGGTCCCGGAGCCCTGGTTCATCACCCTGGCAGGTGGTCCATTCTGTGAATTCTCAACTGAGAGGCCAGGATTGAGAAGTGACAAGCTTGGTGTTGGGTTATATATCTCTCTCCCTCTCTCTCTCTCTCTCTCCCTCTCTCTTCTCTCTCACGCTTTTCGGCACACCCCAGGAAAACACGCGCTCTTGAGCCTTGAGATGGCTTTGTTGTGTGACCCCGTCCCCGTCTCAAAGTGCTAGTGCATCCTCATGCAACAAATCCAAAACAGCCTTGCACCAGTCCAGCGCAACGCAAGCATCCTTTGTTCCTCCACAGCTCGAGTAGCAGGGGAAAGTCCAGTGAGCTACATGTTTAGCAAGAGGTACCAGTAAGGCTATAGTTTTACTTTGGCACTCCAGTGGTACCAAGAATCACCACAAGACGTCAGCTCTGCTTTGCTAGGCTGGTTTGAAGGGGGATCCAGGATCGCTCCGCATCGACCAGCGAGGCTCTATGACGAGGCCAAGTACTTGTACCCCTTCCATTTCTATGAGCGAAGCCCTAGCTATTTGTCAGTGGACCTCACTTCAAAGCCCGGGTCCGTGGGAGATGCAGGCCAGATCCTCAGGGGTGAAGTGATCAGCCAAGAAATGTCAATGGTCACGTTTCATGGTGCTTCATGTTTGTCCAGTGTTTGGTAGACCCACTCAGACATACTTAGACTTTCAATCATGGAGCGGACCGACATGAACTGGCACTAAACTCTGAACTTGCTTGTTGTCCTTTCCACTGGTTTCTATGACAAAAGCTACTGTTTACCTTAATTGTGGTTGCCGCATTCAGAACCCATTTCTTCTTGGCGATTGGGTGTCAAAACAGAGAGGCTTTCTCTTGATTGATTGGGCTTTCTGAACATGGAAGGCAATCCTCTCGCTCAACCGGGTCATGTGCACTTCTTTCACAATCAAAACAGTTAGCATCACAGTTCCCAAGCTGTTGGGGTGTGACTCATCAAGAAAAGTTTCATCATTGATAATGGACTCATCATCCATTCATCATCCACATTGTTCTTTGTTGGGATATGCGCAGGCACATTGCATATTGATATATATATATATATATGGATGCTCGCTTTGGTGCATTCTCACATACTTTCCTGGATGTCTTAATTTGTTTTAAAAAGACCCGCAGGTAGTTCTGCCACTGGATCCTGTGCTTCATCCCAGCTGCGCTAGACGCCCCAGCTCCTGGGCCAGGCTTCCTTCGATTCCAAGATGGCACCCATGTGGACAGCACGCGTGGGGTTGGCTTCGTCTCCGGAGCCCTTTGGTGCGCTGCGCCGGTCGCCCTTTGGAGAGAAATCACTGGAACCCTTTCTGGTGAATCCGGGAACGGCCGAGATGAAGTTGCATGACTTGGTCAACATTCTCGTCAATTCACCACGCTGCCCCGTTTTTGCCCTGATGTTGACAGATGTGCTCTCTTACGGGGTGGGCCATATGGTCGGCACTGGCCCCCAAAAAACATCCCCCATGATTGGTCCGGTCCTCTATAAAATGAGCATCTGTTTCCACTATGAAATGGGATAAGGAGGCTCACTTTATAGAAATGGTCCGTTCCGATAACGGACATAAGAGGAGGCAACATCATTTCATAGAGTAGAGGGGGGGATATTGTTTCGCTGGCTCGAAGACGCAAGCCTGGACAAATCAGACTGGAGAACATTTTGTCATATTTTGTTAAGAAAAAAACAACAATAAAAAACAAAAAAAATATGGATGGTTCTAAGAAGAAGACTGCAGGAGCGACGAACAAAAAGGACAGAGATAAAACATGAAAAGTGAAGCATACGCTGACCAAACCTGCTGTGGCAAAGTCATTTTATAGAAGTCAGCTGCTTCAAATGATATGAGGATATCAACTCAAGGTCAACCCATTTTATAGATCCCAGGCTTGGCCTCTAACCTCTTTGTCGTGGATGGGCCTGGACATGGCTACCCATTTTATAGAAAGGTTGGTTCTTCATTTTATAGAGAAATATGATGGTCATATCATTTTATAGACGGTATTCTCTATAAGATGGAGTTCTGGCAGGATGTTGCCCCAGTCAAGGGGGATCAAAAAACAAAGAAAAGACTGGCGTTGGAGGGTGGGTCGATGGATGGAATCTTAAACACTGTTGTAGAAAAAACGTTTCAGTGATTGCATGTTGGCGAGCTCTAGGTAGTAATATATTATATATATACGATCTTATTTACGGTATATATATCTTAGTCTGTGTCCAAATTCCAACACATGGGCAGCAGATGGACGGTGCCACTGCAGCAGATCCACCACTGGGGCTTGGCCGCGGGGAGCTTTCACCAAGGGTTGTGGACCCAGCCTGATATTTCTCTGCAAAGCTCACACGAAGTGTCCGTCTTCAACGGCGGTCGAGGTGCAGAACGATTCCGTGACCTCTGCCAGCTATTGGGCCGTGGGCAAGGACTGCTGCCGGATGAGAGCTTGGTTCAATTGTGGCGATGCTATGAGCCCTGGCGGTGCTATGTGTTCCCAGCCGCAAAGGCAGCCAACAAAGGAGCCGCCCACTACGGGTTCGTTTATGCACTTTTCGTCGTTAACGCTATGCACTTTTGGTCCAATTCTGGGAACGCTCTCCGGGACATGTGGAAACCTCACTCAGCCCTGGCCCTGCCAGCCATCTGGACTCAGGAACCAAAGCGTCCGCAGTGGTGTGGTGATCCGAGACGCCAGTCCAATACTTAAAGGCCGCGACTTGTACGTCGATGTTTTGACGCTTGAATGAAGCACCATTTGGGCACCAAGACAAAGGTGGAAGTGGATGGCATGGCGCTTTGGGTTACCCTTTTCCTCTACAAACAGGTGCTTACCCACTTCCATGACTATTTCGGGGAGTGTATGCCTTTGGTGACACCCGGATACACGGCAGAAAGCGCTTTATTTTGACATGACTTGTCATGTCGGAGACGTATCGAAGTGGGTCAAACGCTCGGGATTCGCCTCCCAACGAACTTGCGACCTTTCCCTTCTCCAGTCACAGGCGAGCTGCCGCAGTACATGGCGGCTGCACGGATGGCTGCTGAGACCTATGGTATGAACCTTCCTCCGGATCCGGTCTTCATCCGCTGGAATGACACGCCGGAGGCCAATCAAGCCTGGTATTGGAGCCTTGGGACCGAAAACCATACCAGGCAAGACGTCAAAGAGGGATGCGAGAAAGACCTTCCTTCAGTGGTGGAAGCTGTTGATTCGGCCCCCTAGAATAGCATTTTGATTGATAACACCCCCAAGTGGATTGTAGAATCTCGGCATATGCGGGGTTTATTCATCAAGAGTCTACATTAAATTAGTGTATGATGTTCCTGTGGCTGAACTTTCATACATGAACCACGTGAAGCTGCGTGATGTTTTATGTTTGCCCGAAGCGTTTCCAGGTCACGTCGGCTGGAAAGGTCGAGTCGGTAACCGGTCGGTCTCCTGGTTTTGACCCACAGCCACAGGTCATGTTGACGCGTTGCATGTCAAGTCATGGTGTTTACAGGTTCCAGTTGCAATTCATTGACCCTGCCCTTTATCCAACAATAATCTTGGACGGAAGTGGACAATGACTCCTTGAAAGACACATGTTGTTCAGAAACGTTCAGAACGCCGACAGCTCTGGGTCGGCTGGATGATGCTGTGCAGGGTGGAGGGTGCCCATGCCAAACCCGGGGTGGTTGGTTTCCCTTTTTCCATTTTTCTGTCTACTGAAGGCCGCAGCTATCCTTTATTTAGTAGGAGCTTGGTGCAGACTTCATCGGAAGCAGCATGGTGAGACGCATCCGGGTCACTGTTCCCTAGGACTCCAATCACATGCTCATGCAGAAGGTAGCTAGACCCCAAAAGCCTACTACCCCAACCACCTTGTGAGTAGGTAGTTGGAGCCCTAGGGGGTTATGAGTGATGGATAGGGCAGATCTTCACAGCTGAGGAACAATGCAGTGAGCTTTGTGATTTATTCGCTCTTGGTCCCTTGGATGTGTGCGTGGTGGGGCTTGATTTTGAGATAGCGGTGGGCGGTGGGACGAAAGAGTAAGCATGCTGCGGCCGGAGTATGATTCATATAGAAACAACATGAAGCAATCTATGAAGAGCATGTAAGCAGTCATATAATATAGGAATATATATATATATGATACTTAATGATACTATATGACACTTGCTTTTCCGGAGTCACTTTATGAACAGACAGTGCTTCATTGAGCGGTTCGGAGTGTCCGGAACATCCGAGCAAGATTCACCCTGAATCGAAGAGCCCCAGAAGTCTCACGAACATGACCTGGCTGTGCAACAAGCAGTCGATTGCCCTTTTCAAAAATTGCAATCCCACTCCCACACGTTGTTTCGGTGTTTTTCCAGAACCAAAGACTGAACGATCCACTTAATTCCGGGAGCCCTGTCACATATGTGTCAGAATGCCGCTAGATGAGTCCGACAGTTGATCAAGGAACGCTTGGTGGACTGCTTTTTGGAACGGTTTGAGTAGTCGCACCCCACTCAAGGATGAAAGCCAGCTTTCCCAGTGAACACTTCTGTGTGCCGGGTTGTGTAGCTTATTTGGTCTTTGCTTACGCTCTTGTGAGCGTGTGAGGTTGTTTTTCTTATTGTTGCTGTTTGGATCATTGCATTGAGTAACAGTTCAATTAGAATTACTTATACTTCACAGAGTTAACCTTTGAATGCAATGAACAAACAAAGCTTTCTTTGTCCCCCCCTATTCCGTACGGTGCTTGGGGCCGTTGGTGGGAGTTTGCTTCCAGATGGTGCCAATATGGACTTGAGCAAGCGCCATTGAATGTTTTAGTCGGGGGATTGAGCAGGTGGGCCTGCTTGGTTTGAATCTCCAAATCTCACGACCAAGGTCTTCTTGCTATTGGCACCATTGTTCCTGCTTTTGCTGACCTGCACCGGAGCCTCCCTTTTCGGCATGGAGGTGTGCGCATGCCATGGGGATAACTCACTGTCACTGACATTGAAGGATATAGTATATAGTTAACGACCTAACTCTTGAGACACTTGAGACACTCGTACATCCCAGAAGACTTCTATGATTTGACCAGCCGTCCACATCGTGTCCAAAGTTGTAGGGTCGCAGCTTTTGTCATATGGAGACCATCATGGATTGCTCAAGGTTCCTCAGGTTTAAGACGTTTAAGATGTTCCATATTTCACCTGAGCGGCCCCAACCCCATTGTTTTGTATGGGTTGTCATGGCAACTACAGTCCGAAGTAGGTATTATCAAGAATCAAGGGGGTTCTACCAGGTGGAAGCCTGTGGCTCACCTGAAGAGCCTCTACCAACGTATTTTTTCCCCGGTTCAGCCAGACGTCAGGCGAGCGAGAGGTTCCATCCAGAGAAGTTGGATCCTTGGGAGGGAGATTGTGAGATGGCTGTGGGTCAAGATGCCAGTTGACCCATAGAAAAGGCAGATTCCTCTATATTCTTTGGAAAATGAGAACCGTTCTTCATTTGTGGGGTGAGTTTTGTTTTGACCCATGGCCAATGTTTTTGTCCACCATGTTTTTTTCCCACTCTGGGAATGAGGTCCCCTTGCGATATTGGAGCTGCAGGAGCGTTCTTGCACAGAGTTATAAGCATTGTTTGTTCTTTTTGCACAGGTCACTGACAGCAATCCAAGGATCTAATCAGCTTTGGCTTTGACTGGACGCCCCGAGCATATCCTGGCTACCTTCGCCAGGCGAACGGTCATGGGACTGAAAACGGACGACAACAACTACTTGAATATGAGTACTGCTACTGGATTGGCTGTTTATAAGAACCCTACCAGCGCATCCGAGAAACAAATATATAAGACTGGGACCCTGTCAGTGGTAGTTTTCGCTGCAGCAGCAGCAGCAACAACAACAACTGCAGCAATCAGAGCCGAACAAGTACAATAGCATATAGTAACAGAGTAACACTTGGATATTTCAGTCCTTGATTGCAGTGCAGAGCAGCATGGACCAGTCTTGATTGTAATCGATATAGTTGGGTTCATCACCTGCCTGACAGACAAAAACATTTAATTATTTGTAGTCTAATCGGTCCATGTACAGTATGCGGAATACTTCCTAAACACTACATAGACCCCTAACAGTGGCAGTTAACACCACTTATACATGAAGTGGCCAAAAACTGCTCGCAGCTGATTCATCCGCAAAAGGCGGCACCACTTCACACTGCTGAACTCCGTCTCGTCACTGTCGTCGGTGTCCGGCGCGGATTGTCCATCCCAGTCCCCAGGACTTGCTGAACAATCGGAGCTTCTGGACTGGGGAAATCATCGAAGACTACCTGTTTCACGCAGCTGGGCCGCCAAAGCGGTATTTCGGGCGGCGGGCGGAACTTGGTGTTTGATTCCTTTCTTTTTCCCGTGAAAGCTAGCACCAGCTAGCTGGGCCTCTAGCAAGTGTTTGTTTTGGTCTGGGGCTGGAATCGGCTTTTGTTCGTTCTTGGGGCATCTCGGACTGGCAATAATGACCAAGGAGCTGCCAGCGCTGGCTGCCAGATCATAGCTGGTCACCAGATTGTAAATCATATTTATATATATATATACCATGTCTCCCCTGCCTGCTTGATGCTCTACGACGGCAAGAGCAGTTGAGACAGGCAGCTGGTGGCTAGTTGTCACAATAGAAATTGCAGAATGATATATAAAGATTATTTGGGTCTATTGCACATGTTGGGGCCTTGCTTGTCGCACTCTCTGCAGTTTGGGTTCAAATTTGCTCGATGTGATAGGAGAAGAATCATGGCCGATCGTCAACTGGAACAGTCACAGAACATGCAAGTGTCATGAAGATCATACCTATATGCCTATGTCATATGATCATTTATATACTCATATATATATATATACATACCCCGATTAAGGCTGGTGACTCACATCCCAAGATGTCAAAAAGGTTTGGCCAAACGAACAGCCTTCAGGATTTGAGGCAGGACTTCTTTTCGGTGGATTTTTTGGGTGCAAAACTGACATTTGCGTACATCAACCAGCTTTCCCCACTCGAAACTGGAACACCCCAAACTCCTCGCAGTTTCAGAAAGTTGTCCAGCTGAACCTGACAAAACAGAGACACTGGGCCACTGGGTCCTCATTTCGTCCATTTCGGTGTTCGGCACGTCTTGCACCAAGCGAGGGAAAGGGGACCTGGAACCGACCCACATGAACTCCTTTTCGCCGACCCACATGGCCGACGTGGGTCGCGCTACGTCGCGCGACCCGCGACGTGGGCACCGCGTGGAAGCACATGCTGCGGTGGTGTCGCTGCGAAGAGCCAGCGGACTTCGTCCCCGTGGAGGTGACGTGACGCCAAGCCATGCACCTCAACCGGGTCACCGGTTGGGGGTCGCTCCAACTCGCACCCCAAAGCATGGGGTGTCCGGGACAGACTCTGATACCCTCCGTTCAGACTCTAGCAATGTCCGTTCAAACTCTAGCAGCTGTTCGATCGAAGAGGTGACCTGTTAATTGGTCGGAGTTCCCAGGGTTCAACTTGGTGTTTTTTTTTTCTGGAAAGCTAGCACCAGCTAGCTGGAGTTGTCCTTGCTTTAGCAAGTGAGGGGCTGGAATCCTCGAGATCGCCGCATCACGTGAAAACTTCATATGTAGAGGGGCCCCCCCCGCGGGTTCAACTCCCCCCTGGGACGCCTCTGGGCATGACACCTCTTGGACACCTCTTATGGCATCCACTTTGGTTGAACTCCTCCGTGGAGGTTTTGGGATACGATGCAACAGATTCAACAGATTCACAAGCTAAGGTTGGCTGTGTCATTGCTGTTCGTGTGTCTTACATGTTCACAACGTTTTACCTCATGAGCGAGACCTTGTGAACCATCCTCCAACAGCCCCATGCCTATGAAAAAAAGATTTGCCTCGCTCCGCTTGATGTCCCACCAGTCCTTTGTCACTGGACGGCGCTGTATGCTTCGCCTCCACTGACACGGATGCATCCCTGCTAGCTTTCGTCACCTACCCTCGGCCTCAAGTTAAATATATATGATTTACAATATCGAGATACTTGTCATTGTGTTTTTTCACCTGAAGTCCGAGTCCTGTGTGTTTTAGCAACCTTTCGCCCAGGCATATTAAAGAACAAGAGGTGAACAAAGGATGCGTTTCTTTTCTCCGCCTTCTGAGTGGGGGGGTGGGCCGCATCGCTGCGCCTTCAGCAGGTGCTGGCGCAACCCACCTTGGAGGGCGGCAGCGCGGGCGGCACAGCGGGCAGCTGCACACTGGACGTTACTTCGTTTGAGGTGGACGACCTTGCTCCACTCCAGGACGCAGGGTGACGTCTTTCTCTGAAGGCATCAGAGGGAGAGGCAGGTGATCCAAGTAAGTGAAGTGAAGACTCGGGTAAGTATAAAATATATAGATCTGAAAAGATTCTTTGGTGCAAGTAGCTGGTGTTTGTTTTCGGCAGCCTTTGCCATTGTTAAGGTGAGCCAGGCATCAATCAACGCCAGCGTCTATGCTGAAGTTCAGTGCGTGTTTGGGATGCCCACCCTACCGTCGGTGCCACATCACTATAATAAGATGTTCCTCATCAGCTTAACGTTAACATGTATTGAAGAACCATTTCCTTCTTTGGAGTTGATGACCATAATGTAAAAACGCCATCCAGGGCCCGCACTTATGTGCCACGATGAAGCACAGCACACAAAAAGGACATGACAGACAGACAGACAGACAGATCACGGCAGCTCAGCAGGAGCCGCCCATGAAGAGTGGCCAGGTGTGGTTCTTGCAATGTCTAGACGCAGATCGGCCGCTGCAGACGCTTTCTCGAGTGAGTCAGTCAGTTTTTTTCGAGCGCAACAAGCAACAAGACGGGCGGACTGGCGGACCGTGACAAGCAAACAACCCATGTCAATATATGTCAATCCATTCAGCCCAACCCAGTTTTTTCTCCACCTTTGACCTCCAACCCCCTATGTCACCGCTCCACGTGGGGTCCTCCGTATGGTGCGAGGGTCGCCCTTCACGAGACATACGGTCTACGCCCGAGGAACATGTCGAGGGTCATGCTCTCGATCCACATCAATGGTCTATGCATTCGAGACTTGGTGGAATGTGGGTGCGGACATCGGGGGACAAAGGGGCGGAACGAATAGCCTCGAACCTGCGACCTCTATTTGGGACTGACCAACCACCAGACATCTATATGACATGTTCTCTCAAAAAAAACCGTGGTCAAATGGGTGCCACAACAAAAAAATCCAGGTTATGCTGAAGGCTTTGAACCTGACACTTGAATCATTTATCCGTAAAAAGGAACACATTGGCAGGTCTACTTCCCCTCACATGCTGCAGGATACAACGATAGCCGCCCGGTGCGGTCCCTGGCCTGGTCGCCCTTTGCCGTGGTCCAAGCGTGCCGATTCCACGCGGTCTCGGCCGATGAGCGTTGCTCGGGCCTGCGGCTCTTCAAGATTTGCGACTTTCACCAGGGCGTTCCTCGGTAGCTTCCAGGATCTTCTGATTTTCTTTGGATCAAGGGCACTCATGAAGGTCTTGGAATTCAAGACTGCAGTATGTTGTCTAGGAGAGAGGCTGGTTTTCCTGCGAGATCTGGCATAGAGTCCCAAACATCCTCCTGCTTTTGTGATCTTGTAAGGTTCATCAGGGTGCGCAGATGACATCAGATGACAAGATATTGCGGAATTAAATGAACCTCCAATTGATGAATTTGTATGACAACACATTTACATTGGGTGACATCGGGTGACCAATGTTTACCCCTCAGTCACTGGTTGGGTGGGTTCCTAGATGCGACTAATAGTGCGACTAATGTCGCGCTTGAAGGTGCTGGAGTTGATTCAATGTGGTGCAGACAGACAGGGTCAACACGTCGACATGTTTTTTTGCCTTGGAGTCGTGGCTGACCTATGAGGGAAGTCCAAAATTGTTGCCGCGCCTTAGAGCGGAATTCTGAATAAAGATGATTGGCCTTGATTCTGAAGAAAGACCACGGTAAAAAGATGTGCAAAGCACCACCCACAGCTCCTTCCATTATACACGCATTTCACCACCGGACTGTCGTTCCACCCACTAGTGACATGTGGCAAAGCATCAGTGAAATGAGCAATGAAAGTGGCTCCCCTAAACGCACAACTGCAAGCCTGGGTGCCGGGGTGTTGATTGTTTTGCAAGCCTGGATGGTTGGTCGTGACACATTACTGTATACAATGACAAATTTGGTCCGGTTCCTCACGATATTCGCTACATGGAAAACCGCTCGGCCGGTGCCGGCTCAGGTATCTTGTCTCTTTGCCGTGCAGCATGCACAACCTCAGGAAGCACTTGGGGAGCGAGCCAAGTGGGTTGCTGCAGTGGCATGTGCAATACGCATGTTGACGCTGTCGCTGTTTCCTGCTTCTGGGCATGAGAGAAAGTTGCAAAAGAAACATCTCTACTGTATTACTGTAGTCTTTTGATTTATCATGATTGATCAAATTTGATAATGTTGATCCCAAGCTAAAGATTCACATGCACAAATATGATATAACCATAACATACATGTTTGTATGATGACTTTGTATGTATACTTGGTCTTCGGCCACCGGCCACCGGGGCTGTCAGAATCTAGATATACCATGACATACCGGTCGCGCCCTGCTGGCTGTTAGCTCCAAGGTCTCGAAACCGGTCACGAGGCCGAGCTACTTGCCATGGACGAAGACGCGCTTGTTGGCGGGTCACTTGCTGCTCTTTGATGAGCATGGCGTCACCACGGTCTTTGGCGAACTGCATGCGCCCTTGGAAGAGACGACCAGCCTGATGGCCTATGAGGCACAGAGCCATGGAGGGTCTGTCGGCTAAGCGCTAAGCCGGGAGGCTGTTGAGGTAAGGCAAGGCTGTTGGAAGAGCCCTGGGTAGCGAACGAAAGGAATCCAGTTGTACTGGTAGGTGGGCTGTTGAGGTGGCTCCAGTTGTAGGAATCTGCACCGAACACCGAGGACGACTCCTGCCAGTGCCTTTTAGTGAGCCTGACTATTGATGCTATCTGTAGCGTCACTGAACGGTTGGGTGTGGACTGCAGTTGCTTCAGCATCAATGACTACCACTTTGCGGCGAGAAGTGTGGCTGAGAAGCAGTTGTGGCTCAGAGCCATCAGCAATCTCAAAGTGAAGCTACGGCACGCCATGACACATGGCTTGAACATCTTGAAACAACTGAAAAACGCTGAAACAGTATGACCCTCACATGACACCGTGGTTTATGGTGGTTTGCTCTAGACTCTAGACGCTTGCAAATTCCCTAGATCTAATTAGTTAGCAACAGAAGACATCACTTATTACATACAGTAAATTAATGTATTCACATCTCTGGACCCTCTAATGTATGCACATTTTGGTGGCCTCTAACCCGGCGATTTCTTTTTGACACCCTCATCGTGAAACATGTCGTTTCGTGTATGCCTTGGCGACTCAACAAGCAGCTCTAGCTCTCTTAGGATGCCCACCAGTGAGCTAGAGCTCCGCTACTACCGCATCGCGGTGGAGGAGCAGATCGCCAAGCTGCCGAAACCACGATGGCCCGAGTTGAACATGCCACTGCTGCGGCCACGCGAGCGCTTCTGGCCGGTGTGCGTCCCGGGCGGACCGAGCGTGGCTGCGGGCTCGAGCCGTGAAAGTTCCCCCAGCGGCCTCACACAGGAAATGTTCACCCAAACCAAAACGGTTGACTTGTGAAAAGAGCGGATTTGTGCGCTGCGCGCTGGGGTCAGCAGAATCATCTCTAGCAAGCTGCCAGTCGATCTCAAGCCCAGTTTCATTCTGATAGAAATCCAACAAACATGAACCATTGTGACTCTTTAAGACCATCCTCTTGCATCGCCGAACAGTTGCAACCACAGGTCCCTGCTGAAGCCGTCCAGTTCCGGTTCGTCCGGTCGACGGCTGTGAACGCCACCGATGTCGGTTGGACACCCGTCGGTTGGACGCCAGAACTCAAACATGCAGCGATTCTGTCCGGACCACCCGAACGCCATTGCGTAAAACGCGAAGTCAGACGAGAGGTTTTCCGCTTGACCGACCGTTTTTGGATTCCCCAGTTTGATCGCTTTGTGCTACCGAGAATTGGCGTCGTTTGTTGTTTTCCCTGTCAGGACTATTGGCAGCAGGCAGTTTTACAAAGCATGAGTCCGGAAAAAGATTGGCAACATATTATGAGTGTTCATGGCGGATGTCGCATGAGTGTTGATAGCCAATTTGCAAAGGTTGCATGATTTTGATATTATTTGGATATGCACTCATCTCTTGTGGGTTTATTGTTGTTTCCACACTGTTGTGTCCAAATCTGGCGAGTGTTTGGTTGTTTTTTTCGTGATTCGGGGAGATGAAGACTGAAGACTGAGGCAGCGAATCGCCATGTGTACTTGAGCTGCTTGCTGAGCCATCCAGCACATCCATACAAGAAGTGGCAGCGCATCATTGTGGCAGGAGTTGCCACAGGCAATTGGGACAGCATGAGAGGGGAGTCTTCCCAAAGGTAGGATCATTAGGAGGTGATGAGTGGGAACCGGCATACGCTGGGCATGCCTTCAGAAAATATTCATGATGAAAAAGATCCAACAAGTGTATCAAGGCTGATAGAGGGCAAGTCAAAGTGACACGTGGCGGAACCTTAGCATCCCTAGTAGGTTGGAGGCCATCGCTATTAGGTTGGAGGCCATCGCTAGTAGTTACAGCATACAAAGAAAAGAGACACTTGTTTAATCCGCGTTGGGTGCCTGGCCCAGTTGTCAGCTGGTCCTTGGTTGCAGCAGTGTCCACCTGGGCCAGCTCCTGGATGCTTCGTGCCCTGGCTGGTTCGGCAAGGCTTTTGGGTGGTGGTGCCGGTGCTCGTTTTCACATTGTTGCAAATCTATGCAACTGTTGACCTCACATGACCTCACCGTTTATTGAAGAGAAGTAATTAGCAAGAGTTGATATCTCATCTCAGGTCATCAGTCATCCACGAGCAATAACGTATAATAACGTGCAAATGTTCCCATGTGAGCTGCTTTTGCACCCTCCTCCCTTTCGGCGACCGTTCAGGATCGTTCAGGTATAGGGGCTAAGTCCACCCAACAGCGCAGACACAGCTCATTTGATTAGGTGCGGCTATGGTAACATTTAAGCAGGCCCTCCTCCCAAACACACTGATGGTGCATGATCTCTAGAGCTGGAATTGATGCACTTTGAGCCGGCTTCGGTCTTTTTTTGCATGACCTGCTTTGAGGATCATGGTTTTGGCACGGCAATTTCACTCAATTGGTGTTCTTCACTGTCCATTTGGACCTGAGGAAATGTGATGATGATCTTCCTTTGCCTCACCTTCCGCAACGCCTTGAAGCTCGTGTTTCTGGGACCAGACCTGGCCTGGGGACAGCCAAGTCCAATATGAAAGATTCACACTTGGAGAACTCCAAGTGTGCGGAGAGTATGTTTGGTGCATAGAGAGCAGTTTGCCGCAGCAATATGTTTGGCTTCCATTTCTAGCCACGGAAGCGTGTGACAAAGCACACACCCCTGCCCAAGGCCTTCGAAACCTCCCAGAGCCGGAGCATTGATCCCTGTTGACTAATGACCTATAGACATACAGTATATTATATTATATAGTCTCTTTGTCTCTATGCTTAGAGCCCTTTGACCCTTGCTTTGATGGGAAGGGGGGCCATATTTTGGATCCGTGGTACTCCCTAATTATCGGCGCCCCTCGGGTTCGAACGGTATAGAGAGACCATGGTGGACCTCCAGTGCGACTGGTCTTCACATCTATCCGCGATCCACGTGCGAGGTTTATCTCCTATGGGGTCCAGACGGACTCGGATCAGCATGTCCACCATTCAGCCACCGCCTCCTGGTGATCACTGCAGTTGTTTCATCGGGCCGGGTGGCTGGGCGGGTTTTCTTATTTGAGCTCAATCTAGGAGGAAGTCGTTGCACTGGTTGGAGGGCCATCGCTGGTAGGGTGGAGGCCATCGCTCTTAGGCTTGGGTTGGAGGCCATTGCAATTAGGTTGGAGGTAAAATTTGAGCTCTAGGAGGAAGTCGTTGCAACCCCTCTCCCTCATAGCCCATCCAAAAGCCACAGCTTTACGAACTGGCAGCCAGTGGTTTTCCAGTCCGGATCTGTCGCAGCATCCCTCTACATATTGGGGATTCTAGCAGGTTCTGTACCATCCCTCCACATATTGCCGTCGATCCCTTGCATCTAAAATGGCGCTCCAGGGAGAACCATGGGTCATTCTATAGAGAGATGCCCTGGTTTTTTTGTGACATGTGGAATGTGGCGGACGATCGTTTCACCTCAGAGCAGTAATCTTTGCACCTGGAGGATGTCCATCAAACCTGCAGGATTGCATTTGAGGACATGAAACTTGGGGGTGTGCATGACCAGTGAAGAGAGTCTGGAGTTATGGGTCTTTCTTCAGGGCTGTAAATTTTTTTCTTGACGCAAATTTCTAATTATAGAGGCCCGCCGCCCGCCTTTCATTTTTCGTGCTCATCACGTCAAATATTGGTTTGCGTTTTGTAGAGAGCTTTGTACCTTCATCATTGTGTACTTCTGAGTCAGGAAGATCGTTTTATAGAAAGTTTGCTTGCACATCTTACACGTTTTGCATATTCGTCTAGAGAATGCCCCGGTGGTGATGGATGTGCGGGGGATGTTTCATTTTACGATCTGCCTGGATGGACGTTTCAAAGAACAGCATCATTCTAGGGTGGTTGGGTGGTGTTGGTCCGTGCAGAGGCTTCAGACTTCAGCATGAACCAGTTGGGCTTAGCTCTACTCTTCATCCTCTTGGCCGTCTCCACCTGCGGGGCTTCGATGGCCCTCATCAACGCCAACGCGAAGAGCTCCAGCGGCCACTGGGCGGGTGGATTCTCTCCGCCGCCATTGGAAGCGGGATTCGAAGGGTTGAAAGAGTCGGACGGTATTAAGGCGGTGTCTTTGGCACCGGTGTTCAGGCACCCCAAAAAAATTATCACCCAAGATATGTTTCTTGTTTCATGGCCTGAAGGAAGTTCACATCTACCAGGATTGGTGCAATCTAGCTACAGTACCTGGAATGTTTGAGAGCTCTTCGGCACTTGCCAGTTGCATCTTTGGCGCATTTGCACAAACACGGAAAAAAGAAAGAAGGTATGCAAAAGAAGGGACTGCAAGTGTGGTTGACATTTTCTTGATGTATAAATTGTAAATCATTGTACATCCTCTGGTGAAATGCATTTCTTCCCCATCCTTGGACCGCAAATCGATTCATGGCGCGTCAAGACCCAGTGGGGCTGGGCTGCTCCCGGAGTCGGTGCAACGGTAGCTGTGCCCCAAATCATGCGGGTTTAGTTCTATGCCCGGAAATCATTAAATATATATTATTATTATATATATATACGTATAAATATATATATATTGTAGTATATTACGGATCTATTTATATTTGCATATTTACAAACATCTAAGCATATTTCACAAGCACTATGGACAATTATGCACACTATATATTTATGAATATGCACAACACATGTACTGCATACTTACTTATATACTTACCTGTGTTCTTTTAAAGGTGCCCTGGCAGCTACACAGAAATAACCCGCACTTTCTGAAGACATGCAACGTTTGGTTTATGCGGAGCCAAACTTTCAGCGTTTTGAGGTGAGGCGATGTCCGATAGCACTGACGTCTTCGCGTACATGCTGCCTGGGAGCACAAGATCGCACGTGTTGCTTCCGGCTTTTGGAGTTGGCGTCGCGTTTCTCGAGAAACACAGGTGATCAAGTGGAAATCAGGACGAACAAAGCAAAAATAATCGAACCATTGCCGGGCCTTGGACCGCGTGCTAGCGCAGGATGTTGTTACAAAGATCCGTTATGATCCCATGCTTGGATGTTAGTTCATCCCACTACTTTGCCCCAACCGATTGTATATACGTACGCGTAACTAAAAAACTAAGTATTTACATATATTTTTAAAGCAATTCTTGAAGTGTAGAGAGACCCTTGTCAACCCTCCAACGCAACCCTCCAGCTCCAGAGTCCGCTGCAACCCGATGTCAACTCGTTGCATGTTTGGAGAACCGTAGCCACCAGACCCTAGGGATCCACATGCCCTTTGAGGTGATTGGAGACTCTTTTATGCAGACTTGGAGGGTCCAATCACCTTCTCAGGAGAGGGTATGTGGATCCCTAGGGGCCCTAGGGGTGTAGGGAGAAAGAGGCTTTGGTGTCCACGTTTGATTTGTCATCGTTTTGCCCAGGGCAGTCGGCCGGCGCCTGCCGACTGCCCGCACATGTTCAACTTCCCGAGCACGACTTCCAGACCCGTTTGAAGGTATGTCTTGGACTTCCTGGTGGACCTCTTCACCCCCTACCTTGGCCGGGACAACAACCGAAGTAATACATGGGCCATTGGCTTCTTTGGCAGGCGCGTGGGAATGGTAGGAATGCGAAGCTCAAGGGGGCACAGATCGAAGGCGCCCTTTGACACGAGCATTTATGAGAGCTTCCCGGAAGTGGGTCATGATTTTAGGTGCCCATGTAAAAAGATGTTGCGAGAACTGTGAGGTTTCACTATGATTCATCTACTTACCCACCCCACTGAGGGAGCTGGCCTGGGAAGCCGATCAAGCGGAGATGCAAAAAATAAACAAATGTTTTAGCTTCGGGGGATTTGAATCTGAACAAGCTTTGGCAAGGGATGTCCCAACAGAACTCTTCGACAGGTTGAAGTTCCCTGGAGGAGGATGTTCTACAAACGGATGTGTTCTACCCCAGCATGCTGCATGCTACTCTTTTTAGTTGAAGTATTTGACTGCAGTCTCACCCAGCCACCCTTTGAAGCATGTCTGGGGACACCGGTGGCGAGACTTGCGGCAGGTGGGTGTACGAGAGAAATGAGTTTGAGTCCGCCAAGTCGCAGATGCAGAATCAGAAGCCGCATGGCGATGAAGGCCGAAGCCGAATCCCAAACACTCCATGCAGTGGCAAGATATACTGTAACTTACATAACCACTCCTTTGCCCATAGGGACTAGCAAATATGCCAGACTTGGAGTCTTTGGAAAATGGACGCTGGAAGCAATTTTGGAAGTTCACCTGTGGACTGGAGGTGAAGTGTTCGAAAGTGATCCAAAGTCCCATCGCCCTATTCACCTTTCCACAGCTAGGCAACCTTCTTGCAGCTCAGCGAGCAAGCGCTTTGAACGTTTTGAGTCTCAAATTGCACAACCTCCCCGTGGTTCAGGGGGAATACGTATTTCATTGATGTTGTTGAACAAAAAAAGTTGAATCTATTGTGATAGGGTGTGCATTGAATGCACTTCAGCAACAAAGGTACATGAAACACCTAGCTTTGTGTCATGCAAAAAAAGGGATGGATGAGGAGACAGGTGCTGGGCTGGTGTCTTTGATTGAATGATGCCTCAGGCCTCAGCCCGCCGTCCGCACTGCTTCTGTGTTGGAGATCGCTCTGTGTATTGTGAAGTTGGTGTTTTTTGGGGGTGGCTGAGGCATTGAAACCCAACGCAGAGGAAAAACGCAACAGCTTTAGCACAAAGCACTTAGAAGCACCCGGTTAGCAAATCCCTCGTTTATGTTAAGAATCACCTGTTCCCACTACGTCACTACGTTGGGCAAATAGTTATTTGTTCAATGGAACCTCGGTACAAAACCCTAGGGCTGTGCAAGTCCATAGTCTCCAGGCAAGTGTATTATTTTCTCGCCTTGGTTTCCTCAGCGAGTAAGGTTGGACTCAACATAATGATACGCATATGTAGAACAATACTATATATACATAAATATATATATATATATGCTGCAACTGTCCGTTCGCAGACCTGGTGCACCTGTGCATTATCAGGAGTTTTTTTTGTGGTGAAGCCTCAGGGTCCAGCTCAGCGTTCGGATCCAACCATGCATGTGGGGCTATTGGTGCTGGCAATGGTGCTATGGATTGCCATATCATATCTGAGAGCGGGAGGGGATGTGCAGCGGTTGGTGTGATGGTTTGCATCCCGTGCAGGAAACCAGCATCACTTTTGTTTCACGCATTTGGGACCCATGTCTATGCTTTGCTTTCTTTTTTGTGCCTTCATTGCTTCCTTTTTCCTTAACAGGTTCACATCCAGCGAGGCCGTTGGATGAATTGCATGAAAGCCTTTGATCTATTTAGTTGCTGTGGTGAACTAACTGCCCCATTCTTGCTCAGCATTCAGGGTGCAACCTGGAACCATGACAAGCAGCACACCCCATGTTCGGATAGGCGAACTGGTTCCATTGGTCTGACCGGCAAGTCTTCAGTCCTGACTTGGTCCATCCACGATGGAATTCGGCCGTGTTCTTCGGACCAGGCGTTCTTCGACGAATTCCTTCACATCTGAGGTTCCGCTGGAGCTCTCTGGGTGCCGAAGTCTTTGGGGTCGGCTCGGAGCGCAAACCAGGCCCGGGAGCGCTCCGGTCACCTCTCCCATGCAGGGAAGGTGCGTTGACGCGTTGGACCCCGAAGTTGTTTGATTTTACGACTTCATGCTGCAGTTGACCGTCTTAGAATAGTTTTAGAATGTTGACCAAGTCGGCGAACTGAAGGCCCTTTGAATAGCTGTGAAAGAGGAAACTAGATTAGATTTACTTGACCAAAACCGCTTGGCATTATGGACCAAGTCTGCCGTACTCCTGAAGGGCTCCACTTGGAACCCGAAACCACTCACATGATTTATATGCCAGGTCTTTTCTGAATGCCACGGTACATGCTACGCTTAGAGTCTTTAGACCGTTTCCGGCATTGCGCACCGGTCCGGCCGGGCCCGGACCCTCGGCTACTCGGTGTGGCCGGTGAAGGACAGAAGAAGAAGACACCGAGTCCAGGACCCCAAGAAGGTCAGCAATATTTGGTGCCGCACGGAACCATAGAGCCCACCCAGGGCCAGGTGCCTTGGTCCAACTGATTGTTGTGCGGGGGGGGTGCAAGGTTTGGATGAGTTCAAATTCTGGCACTTGAAAGTCGGACATGTGTCATGATGAGTGAAGCCCTCCAACTATGCAGGTTTGGGGAAGTGGGGAACCGTTCCTTCTACCAGGGTAACGGTATTCTCAAGTATACTTTCTTAGCAACCTCAGCCAGGGAATCAGCGTGTTGAAGTGATTGTGCAGCTTGGTAAGTCCTTACGCACGGACAACGGCTGAAAACGGCGTCGTTCAAATCCATGAGGAAAGGTTCATAATTGCATACATCTTGCATAAGACTTCGTGGCAGTGGTCTTGGCTTCATCTCTTCACTTCCCCTCGAGGCCAAGAAGTTGGGCTAAGACTCTGCTGACTGGAGAAAAAAGGATAATGGAAGAATCGACCGTCACCGAGCAGCGGATGGCACCGATTGCGATCGACAGCGGGAGCAGGGTCCGAGGGGACTCTGCTGGTGATGTTCAATTATGCCAGTGATTCGAGGGAGTGGGCCATAATGTAGGCTCTTGATTAACAGACCCCTCATTAAGAGGATTTTCCAATTCATATGGGGTGCATTTATTAATCAAGATCCAGCCATGGGGATGAATAAGACCAGCCTGGGCAATACAGAGCAAGGGGGATTGTCCATTTTCCATGTTTGTTTTGGAGAGCAACTGCTTGTGAAGCTTGGTCACACGGTGCCGAAAAAACTTAAAACTCACACCGGCCCTGGCCCAAGGAGTGTTCTTCACTAGCCCCTTAGAGGGTAAGTAGTTACCACCCCTTGCGGGTCCTGGTATGACTAAATCAGACTGTCAGGATCTACATGCTGCTGTGGGGCATGTTGCGAACATCCCTGGCTTCGATGTCGTTCTTGATTGAATCTGATGTTTGCCTTTTGGATTTCTTTACTTTGTCGTAGTTTGGTCCCTTAGCTCGCGGCATCGACCCACTAAAGACTCGGCAAAAACGATGGTTGTTTAGTCATTGAGACCTTAAGTGTGTCAAACCATGAAGCGCCAGTGGATGGAAAGTAGAAGGCACAATCCCCAAAAGAGTTTATATGGACCCTGGGCATGCCAGCGCCAGGCGCCGCCCAAACCGAAAGATGGCATTTGGCGAGAGTTCCAGCCTTAGAACGCGCTTGATTCAGATCGGCGAGCGGGGGAGAGTAGTGTAGCCCTGCAAATCAGGGGCTTGTCATCTACCGAGAATGCAGCATTTGCAAGGCCATTGAAGATCATTGAAGCATATCAGCGTAATTCGGTATATATGTATAATATATCATTGGAAGCAAACCGACACACTGAAATCGGCTGCCAGTACCCATGCGCATAAATACATGCTTTGCCCGGACCCTCCCAAAAGTGCGGACCCAAAACCGGAATGTAGACCTGCTTTGTCCTTACAGGGCACAAGACTTTGCTAGATGTTGGTGAGAATACTGCTGGAAGGGTGTCATGTCCTGAATACTCTCAGCGCAAGTTCGAGTTCAGAGCCCTAGCTCTACAAACTTGTGTTTTCAGCTGTCTTGTCCGTGGATGAAATGATCGGCCACTAGTAAATCTATAGTAAGTCTGGACATGCTTGGAATTGAATCATTTGCAAGCACGCGCTTGATTCAGGTGAGTGGACACAGAACTGAACTTCAGTACAACTGCGTTGAGTCATTGATTAAACTATATATATAATAAACTATAGTAGTTTAAACCGCATACTACATCATGACCACTTATGGGATTCTCAACACAACACGTCATGTGGAGAGAGGTTTCAGATCCCAGGTCAGTGTTATGGATCAATCCTTCGGATTTTTGTAGGTTCCAGGACGTGCAATGACAGCGTTTTCACATGTTTGCCGTTTTTGCTCCTGTGGGTGAGGCCTGGGTTGGCCATGCCCAAGAGCAAGGCTCCGCGAGGAAGCTCAGATCAGTGAGAGGTGGATCCAGGAAGCTCATTCTAAGCTTTTTGAGTCCAGAAACGGGACTCGAAGGGCCTGACGACGTAACCCCCAAGTGAGCAAGACACGGGCGATCACTGGCCTTGTTGGTTTTGTTTGGGGTTTGGGACTTGAGACAAAGCCAAGGAGTCCAGATGGGCCAGCTGGGGAACTTATTTTGTGAGGAGTGCGAGGTAAGATTCCACATTTCTAGTTGCAAATGCTTGAAATATGTGCTTAAAGAGCGCTTGTTGTCATTGTCACCCACTGTTTGATTCCAAATATTGCTCAATCACTCGAACGCCGCGGACCGAACGGCTTTTGTGCCCAGGCCGCCCATGCCCAAGACGCCCGCGGTCTTAACCAGATTGGCCCAGGCCAAAGAAGCTGGGCTCCAAGAGACGGGGCTTCACTCGAAGTCCTTGGGCCCCAGCGCCAAGGTCATCCCAGCCCCACCAGCGCAAGCCACACCACGACAGCCCGTCACTGGGGGAGCCGCTGGGCCGGGAGCAAAAGGGCAGGGAGCCAGCGAAACGCCTGGAGATGGGAAAGCTGTGGCGGCTGCGGAAGCGGTGCCAATGCCTGGACCTTGGCAGTGGGAAAACAAGTTCAGTCGAGCAATGCAGCACAGGATTGTTGGAAGAATGTGTTTTTCTTGGATACGTCCATCGGTCATCGGTCCAAGCTGCCCGATGTTTGTTCGGTTCTGTCCGGCACCGAGGACATATTGGACAGAAGTGCAAACAGAAGAAGGCGGCGTGGCTGGAGGTGGTGAAGGTGCATGAATCATTTGGGTGTGCGTAGGCTTTGCGGTCCAACTTGTTCCTGTAACATTCATGAACGTGGGGAATGATAGTTTATGACCTTCCACTTTAGGCCCAATATCTTCAATTGGTTGGCCATGGGTCTTGAAGTTGCAGGTGTTCGAGCTGTTGGGCAGTTTCAGCCTGTTTGAGCGAACCTATCGCCTCTTATGAACCGCGGGGTGTCGCACGCGGTGGGCGAACTTCTAGTTCGCTGCCGAACTCAGATCGGATCTGGGTTGCTCGTGTTGCTTGACTCATTGGGGTCCATACCAAAACCCTATGGCCATGTGCTTCAGGGTGCTTCATGGAGGAAGGGTGGGCTGGTGAGTGGGCTACATTTCAGCGACTGGGAAACGGCCGTTTCAACGTGTCCACCGACGGTCTGACCAGGGC
Organism: Durusdinium trenchii; assembly: GCA_963970005.1. Taxonomy (NCBI): domain Eukaryota; class Dinophyceae; order Suessiales; family Symbiodiniaceae; genus Durusdinium; species Durusdinium trenchii. The sequence continues at coordinate 362,868 of CAXAMN010025695.1, forward strand.
ATACCAGGCCGCCTGAACATCGAAGGTCGCCTGGTTTCGTGGCCTCCGTCGCAGGGGACATCTACTACCACAATGAGGAGACCGATGAAACCGCCTGGGAGCTGCCTCCGGGCGGCCAGGCGGGATTGGGGCGGCGGGGATGGAGGGTGTTTTGGTACGATGCTCCACGCAGAAAATGTGATGTGTGATGTAACTAGAGCTGCTACACCATTACTACACCACTTGACGGTGACTTCCTGAAAAGGAGGGGGGGTCATAGATTGGGCTTATGTATCACAGGGCCTTGTTACACCAAGCGATGGGTGACAGCGGCACAGGATGCACACGTCTTGGTGCAATCTTCGGACATGTCGGTCATGGAGTGAATCCGTTAACTTTCTAGACAAGCTGGGGATGGGGACGTCCTTCTCTAGGGACGCGCTTTCGTGTGATATTGTGTCCCACAAAAGGCACAGGGACATGGGTCACAGTGCCTATGTTGCCCGGGTCAAGTGCGACCACATCAAAAGGTCAAGAAGCCAGAAGCAGAGGACTGGGTGTGGAGAGGAAAGGGGCAGTTGTGTTTTACCTCGAAGAGGATTCGTTGATGTTCCTTTCATCAGGGTGTTGGAACTTGACCTACTACCCGTTTTTTGCGATCTTGGTGCATTTCCCTTGATATGTTCTTTTTCATGAGATGCTGGATGTTGTGCTGCCCCCCTGCTGCTTCACAAAAGCACTTGCCTGCTCGACACTCTGCAGCTTCGAGGCGTTGCGGCCGTGTGATGTAAAGCGGCTGCAATGCAAGCCGTTCAGAAAACCAACATGGTCATCCCGTGCCGCTTTGCTCTAGTAACTCTAGTATACTAGTAAGAGTGCTAGCAAGTGCATGGCAAGGCGTGACCAATAAGTGTGATGCAGCTGTTTCGCTTGATCGGCTTGACGTTGTGCAGGTTTTCGCATCCGCTGGTTTTTCACTCACAGGCATCCGGATGACCCTTCGCATCTTGCGGAGAAAACAGCATTTGCTTTGCTCGCATTGCTTGCTTGGGCCGACCTTGTTTTTCCCTAGGCTGCTTTTGGGGGATTCGTTGGTCTTAGAGGGATTGGCCCCCCCTTGAAATCCACAATAAGTTCTTTGTTTATTTGCCGTGAAAAAGAACTCCGCGACCAAACACCTCACTGCTTGAAGTCAACGAGAATGTGCGACTCAGCTCCCACGGAGGAGTCACAGAGTGGTCCGCAGATCGAGCAGTCGCAGTGGTGGGGAGCCCCGCCCAGCCACCGGGGTCCGGCTCCCGATGAAACAAGAGACCAAAAGATCATGAATACAAAATACCAAGGATGGGAAAGGTTTCATCGACGAACCGGCTGGATGCATCAATCAATTTCGATTGGTTACGATGGGTTCCTATATCCAAAAGTGGACTTGGGTTGTGCATCTACCCTGAACCCACTGCACCGTAGTTGTTTGGTGAGGTTGGTGCATGATTCATGACCCAAGCGTCTCTCCTAAAGGTTGGCGGGGTAGACATGATGCTGGAAAGGGCAACGTTAGAAGGGCTCCAGACTGTGGCTTTGGTGTTGTTGAGGCCTGTTTACAGGTTCCTGGATGCTGGAATTGAGAGCTGCTGGAGCTGATTCATGCATCCGTTATCATCACACTCCACCTAGACTCCACGCACGATGGTGCTGCGTTCAGCATCTCTCTCCCGGACTGTTTATTGAATTGGTCAAGACTTCCCAGCACTTCATGTTTGACACCTCAGGCAGGATGTGCCGAGCCCAGTTCCGGTGCGCCGGGGGGGACAGGGTGACCAGGGCCTGAGCAGCGAAGCAGCTACCCGCCTGAGAAGCTTTCCAGAATTCGGAGGTCTTTGTCTGTGGTGCTGCACGGGTGCATGTGTGGAGCACAAAGCAAATCATTTCATCAGCGATTTCATCAGAAGTTCTTGAGCATGTGATCCTTACATGATTCCACAACCACCACCCATAAAAAATACAATTCGATGAAATGCTGCGACCGCTGCAGAAGCAATGCGTTTGAGATTTGTTTTGTTGGCCATGATGTCAACAAGTGCAAACTTGATTGCTCATGATTGCTAAGATTGCCCTGAGTGGTGTTCATAGCATTTTTACTGGGTTGCCGAGGAAGAAGCACAGACCATCACAGACTCATAGCAAGCCATTCGACTTTTGTCTGGCAAACCCGCGTCTTTCATTCCAGGCAGCTTTGAAATGCCCGCTTTGTGAAGACTACTTGGATCAGGCAGGGTGCTGCACAGGTGCCCTCAGGGGCCTGAAGAGGGGCTAGCCCAATCAAGAGCATCAGTAGCATAAGTAGCAGCATGGACTCTGCAGACCACAGCATGGACTGATCAGACCTATTGATGTTGCTATTTTCAGTTTTGGAACCTGAAGGCTGCGATCGATCGCATTGGGACTGGCTGGGAGATTCCGGGCGATCTTTTTGACTGGCATGTATGCCTACATTCATGTCCCAGACACTCCGTGGGACTGCCATGTATGCCGCCCCACTTGGGTGGTTTTGGGGGTCAATTGATCGGCATCTAGTCTATGGCAGTCCCAGACAGGTCGTGTCGTGTTGACACACCGACCCGACTCCGTGGAACACATCAGACCCCTCCGCCGCCCTGGAGGCAGTCTTGGCCGTTTGCTGTGGAGCCAATTTCTGCCGGGACGCCACGGTGATCGGAGACGGCGAACCATGTGGTCCGGATCTTGGGGCCAAAGATTCCAACGAACGAGCGACATGGGTTTCCCCGGCAATTTGGTTAAGGTTGATGGTGGTTATCAGATGTTATCAGTGGTATTAGCTTTAAAGTTATTATATAGTCGCATTGCATTGGGTTCATTTACAGCAAATTTGACTTGGACACTGTCAAACCCAGTTTCGTTGGGCAAGGAGATGAGCCCCACTTTCTTGGGCTTTTCGTGCCCCCCCAAAGCGAGGAAAGGACGGTCAAGACTAGACGCATCCACGGCATCCACACAACATGAAGCACCTTCACCGATCTTTCCTTCCCAGACGCACCTTGGGAGGCTCCGGGATGGAGCGCCAGGTCACAGATGTGCTCACGCAGCCATGGCCGAAGCACCACGGCCCAACGCATGCCCCAAGTGCCAAGTGGAGGCGTGGGCGGTTCCAACCCACCGAGAGACCGGGTGACCCACGTGGAGGTTGCATCAATCCCGAAACCACGAATCGGGGGACTGGCTCATTTTTACCTACATAAGCTGGGGTGGTTGAAAAGGGGTCGAATGTAGGACATGGAATATATATTAGGGGATCCATGGGGGTGGTTGTCTCCTGCAACTCACAGAGCCTCTCGGCCTGGTAGCGAAGCGAGCCATGATTGAGACGGGGGATGATGGTGGGCTCACCTACACCCGACATAGTACCCTACCGTACCGTACCGTACCGTACCCTACCTACATACATACATGCATACATACATACATACATACATACATACATACATAAACATACATAAACATACATAAACATACATACATACATACATACATACATAGATACATACATACATAGACATACATACATAGACATACATACATACATACATAGATACATACATACATAGACATACATACATACATAGACATACATACATACATAGACATACATACATACATAGACATACATACATACATACATAGACAGACATACATACATACATAGACAGACATACATACATACATACACGGGATGAATGGTCAACAATAGATTCTTTTGGCGAAGGGGAAGTCTTCATCCAACCACGAAGGACAAGATCCTAAAGCGATCCTTTTGTACTCTTGTAGGTCCATGACCTAGAAGCTACTAAGTGGAGGCCATCGCTATTAGGTTGGAGGCCATTACTACTAGGAACAAGGACGCTACGAACGCAGCAAGGACGCTATTAGGTTGGAGGCCATCGCTACTCTTTGTTTGTACTTTTTAGAGGTCCATGACCTCTGAGAGGCGGAGCAAGACCTGTGATGCAACAAATTCACCCAACCAAGGACCAAGACCTGGTAGAATTGAGGTGTCCGTTGGGGTGGTTCAACCACGAAGGCACTTGGATCCAGTACAGTGCCCTAGAAGGTGTTCGTAAGCCACAATTCAAAGGTTAGATGGCCTCTATATTAGTGTATATTTATATTAGTGGCATCAACATGCATCCCTCATTTGATCATCATTTGGGACACTTGGGGCAACTACATTCTGTTGGAGGATATTGGAGGGTAGCTTGAGAATTTGGGGTTAACCACTTATTCCAGCAGTTGCCTCCTTTGACAATAGAAAGCCTCAAACGTTTCTTCCATGTGCTCCAGGTCCACCATTTCAAAGATGTTCATTTCCAGACCAAGTAAACAAGCAATAATCAAGTAATGACAATAATACTGTTTCCTACCCTGTGATGAATGATGACCAGTTGCATTTCGGAGTGCCAGAGTTTTCACCCTGAAGCCGTTGGGTCCGCCTCAACCATGCCAACTTGCCAACCTTCATCCCGCCGCAGCGCAAGCATTTGGTGCATCAGAACACGCGCACGCGCGTCACGGAGCGTATCCCCCGGGCCGATCGCGGCCGATCGCGGCCGCGGCGGCGATGCCATCACAGCTGCTCCACGGAGGACGCGGGGTCGTCCTGGGGGGGTCCTCGGGGAGTTGAGAAACGCCCCGAGATTCCCTGATGACCTGGTTTAGGCCAGTCGGCTTCTAGTTCTTGTGATTTTGTGGTGCATGGTCATAAGGTTTCCTTTCGACTCCGGTGAGAATTCTCAAGCATTTGACATCCCCATCCTGACCACCAGGAACATCCGGGTTCAGGACCATTCCAGAACGCCCACGGACATTCAGAGATACAGTAATACACATGCATGTTTTGAGTTCTAACTGTTAACTTGTAACCAAACTGATGGCTGGAGCCTGTGCATGGGCTGAATTCGCACCGGCCCCGCCAGACTTGGCCTCGCCAGCCTCGACACCGCCGCTGGGGGATGACTTCGCCGAAGAGATGCGGGACCTGCGAAATTTCATCGAGGCGCTGCTGCGATCGAAGGCGCTGCCGCGATCGAAGGCGCTGCCGCGACGGTCGGCGAACCCGTAGAACCGAGGCGTCCTTCGTCAAGCAATCCTTGCATTTCGAAGAGATCATGGAAAGCCTACGGCACGAAAGCCTCCGGCAGGCGTGGTCCAGGGCCCGCAGAGTGGACATGAAAGGAATTTCGACCAGGTGTGTTGTTTTAAAAACTTATATTTTTGATGCTATTTGCGCTTTGGGAATTTAGGGATGGATATGATGCTATATGGTTCCTTATGGTTCCTACTTGTACATGGAATGTGTGCTGCCACAGAGCTGCACAATAGTTGATAGGGGCACGGCTGCACCCCGCGCTCACTTCATAAGGAGAGTCATGGGCCCATACTTCTCTTCAATGGACATCACACTGGGATGAGGAGATCATTTTTTCGGGATCAACCTGGCAGTCAGAGAGATGATGAACAGCCCTCCGGTCATTCGCCGGTCATGCCCAAACTAGCAGCTAACTATGTGCACATGTCCATGGTGACTACATGATTTATTCATCACTTGAGCCATCTACAAGATGATGTTTAGGATGCATGACATTTATCTTGACAGCATGATTCTCCCAATCACACAGCGCCAGCCAATCTGATGCAGACATGACACCCGTGCGTTCTCATTTGACTGGTTTATTTTCATCGTTGCTCCAACATTCGAGGGGTTGATGTTTCATTATTCATGCTCCCAGCATTCATTTGGACAGCTGTGCCTCCCCCTCAGAACTCTGCAGTCACATCATGTCACATCCCAAAACTTAGCAAACCCCTATATCAACCACCACTCACTTGGGCAAGGTGAGCCAAAGAGTCCTGAAGAGGAAATGTATGGAAATGTATGTACTTCACACACACACACACACATTTGAGCCTTTTTCTGTCCTAACTGACCACGCGTTCCACCACTTATCCGCTTGGGATCAGCCTTTTCACCATGTCATCGCCTGAGGCCCCGCAGCCCAAGCGACAACCCACGGCGGTGTCCACATTGGCCAGGGCCGGCTTTCGGAGACTCGGCTGCATCCGGGTTCCAAGTGGCAAATCCCAAGCCGTGGCACGAGGCTCGCGCCCAATAGACTTGGATTCAACGGATCGCGACGAGTCGGACATGCTGTGAACCCCCTGTCGGGGGGGCCCATGTGAACGGCACTGCAGTGCCGTTTGCAATCATGACACGTCCCTGATGGGCATGTCCTTTCAAGAGGTACATGCTTGTAGGAAAGCAACATAATATCTGCATACCGATACCTTTAAATATTGATATAATATATGGTATTTATAGATAGATAATTGTTTATTGATTTCGAAAGATTAAAAAATATATATATATATACATTTTTTATATGCATATATCATTGTGCACTATGCACATATCAATCATATCAGGCCTCCTGCTAGTCTGGCCGATGATGATACTGGTATGGTTTCAATCTGGTCTCCCTTTCATAGCTTTTCTGTCCTTGGCAATTTGGGGTTCACAGTAAAAGGTGTCAAACTCAAGTGGTTGAGGCCGGTCTAAGCATATTAGCTTTGCTATATACTTGTGTTCCCTTTCTTCTTTGCTCACTTGAAGTGAGTGCAATAGTGACATAGTGAAGTCCCCTCAGATGACGTGGAAGTTAGATGGCAATTCTTCTTCTTGGGATGTGTGCAAGGGGAAGCATTTAACTATCAACATTTCTCATTTGGTCAGGACTAGGGCTTGGCAGTTCACTCCCGCAACTTGCCAGACTGCTAGTTTTGGATGTCCTATTTTTCACGGTGCTTTGGAGAGGGTCTGCACGCGCGCGGACGTGCGGCCATCGCAGGAAATCCTACTCAACTACGACCTTAGAGACAGAGATTATGGACATGTCTGCAGATATTGAAGATGAGACTGAGACTGCGATCATTCGGCCTCCAAAAAGACCTTCCGTGCATGAAGAGAGGTTTGGTGTGGAGGAGACCGAGAAAGAGAGAGAGAGAGAGAGAGAAGGGGGCCGCCGGATTGGTCGGACGTGGTCACTATGTAGCACAAACATTAGACAAACACAAGCTACAAAACAGGGTCAATTGCATGTGAGCATTGAGGACACAGCTGTGCTGGCTTGTTGATTAATTGGGCCTCGCTTGCATGCAACAACAGTACAGATGGTAAACTAAACCCGGCAAACCGGCAACAGCAATGACCGCACTCATCATACCCACAGAAACAGCAATTAAAGCGCACCACCGCCACCGCCACCACTGCCATTCATTACATTAACAGAATCACCCTACTTCAATCAGACAATCAGTACTCCTATATTGGAGGTGTTGCGCGAGTTCTTCTTCCGCCGGTGTAGAATAACCCCCCCCAAATCTTGAGGAAGTGGCCCAGCTCATCCATGTTCCTCCACAACTGCCCCGCGCTGAGTTCTTTCTACAGGAGCCAAGCACCCATAGAGTCAGCGGAGCGCTGCAAGTCCCCGTCTCGGGCCAGGGCCTGAGTTGCTATTTCCATGCGCCCGTGCGCTGTGCACCGGAGCTGGGGAGTCACTTTCAAATCCAAGGGCGATAAAGATAGACCTGCAAAGCAAGGTGTTTGCAAGAAGAACCCTGGGAATTTGAGCTGGCTGGTGCCAAGGAAATTTCCCTGAAGAGGTTAGCTAGTGAGTCACCTCACTCGTTCTTCACCTTGAAGAAGCTGCCTTGTTGACAGTCCTTGCAAACAAAAAAGTTCTAGCTTCGCACGGAGCAGCAGTAGGAGCAGGAGCAGTAGCAGCAGCAGCAGGAGTAGGAGTAGGAGTGGTATCAGAAGTAGAAGTAGTAGCAGCTGTTGTTGTTGTTGCCTTGTTATTGTTGTTGTTGTTTTCCTTTGGTGCTGCTGGAAACAAACACGGACGCCCAACATAGTTGTCACATGTTGCACCCTTGAAACTTCAAGGGGGCAAGGTTAGGGATGCGGTTGAAGGTTTGAGGGAATGTTGATTTCGTAAGTAGTTTGATTTCTTGGACTTGTTTCGTTGAAGTCTGGTTTGCTCCGTTTTGTTCGGCTTTTCCTTTCGGTGTTGTTCTGTGGGGCTGCCACACGAACCAACCACACGTACCCATAAACCCGTGCGGTTGCGAGGCACTCGGGAAGGCTCCAAGACCAATTCCGATGCACCTGGGCTCACGGTGGCACTGGCTCACGGTCCGGTCAGCTCTTCTTCGGTGGCAGAATCCGGAAGAGAATGGCCCCATTCATGTAGAATCTTGATTACATCCCATGAAGATGTTTAAATTGGTGATAATAAATTCAAGATTCTACATTGAGGACTTGCGTCACGAATTGGGTCCTGCAGCTTCAAAGCGACTGTTGAAGGTTCAGTTTCATTGCCTTAGATTTTTGTATGTTTGGCAGATTGGATCGTTGGGAAAGGAACGGTTTGAACATGTTGCATTCTGGTGTTTTTTGGATGGCCTTGCACATCCTTTGATCATTGCCAAACATGACCAGGAACCAGCAGGCAGTCCATGATCAATCACATTCCAGATTCCAAATCTTCAAGACAATCTTGGACACTAAGTCAAGCAGAATCCTCGGTCAGAACATCCTATGATACCTCGTTCTATTTGAGTCATTGCACGATAGAGTTCGTTACCGTGCTGAGTCGCTGAGGTCACGGAGGACGAAGTTCAAGATGCAGACTCGTCGGCCAGCAAAGGCAAAACCGCACGCTTCAGTGACGAACCCAGGCTGAGGGTCTAGGGGGAAGTTGTTCAGGCGCTCCGAACGGAGCGCTCGGACGCTACTAGTATGTCTTTGAAGCTTCTTAGTAACTAGAAGCTACTAGGTTGGAGGCCATTACTACTACGAGCAAGGACGCTACGAACGTAGCTCCTGGCCTTACTACTAGGAACACGAAGCTATTAATTAGATTTACTGTAATTAGTCACCAAGGGCATCGCTGCGAACGGAGCAAGGACGCTACTCTTCAAGGACCAAATCAGAACCATCACCTCAGAACCATGCGTCGCCATGTCTTCACTTCCCTAGCTGCGGGGAAAAAATATCCTCCAGGACCATGGGTGATTCCTTCGGCACTGGACCGTCCGACTTCGTCCCTTTGCAAGATCAGACCGGTATCCATGCGTGATTCCTCCAGGACCCGACTGTGAATCACTTGAGGACTTGTGGTCGTTACTCAATTTGCCTCCCCTTGCCTAGCCAGACTTGGTGGCTCCTAGCCAGAGAGTCGAACAACAAGTGAATCCCTGACATCCCCGGACAGATGTATGGAGTATGCAGCATTTGGGTGGTTTCAGGGGTGAATGTATGTGAATGTAACTATGCCATACTCCATGGACTCCATGCCATATGTGCGGAAACGACTTGACCAGTGAAGCTGATAAACGCCCGATGCCCGCCCGCTCAGTGGACCCTGGCTCGCCGGCGAGCCGCCCTGCTAGGCCTGGAGCTCGCACTCCGCGGCCCACCAGTCACAGCCGCAGCATATCCGAGGACACCTTTGTGCAGAGCAACATGCGAAAGACCATGAAGCTTGGCAAAAACAATGTCATTTTGACAGATGTTAACGGAAGTGAATGTTTTCTGTAGCCCACACGAGGAGCACCTGAACCTGCAATAAGATAAGAGATCCCGACATAATCTCTGATGATGGGAATGCCAAGTGATTTTCGATGCGTCAAACTCAAATGCGCTTTGGCCCAAGGAAAAGTGCCGAGGCCCTTCGTGGGTCACTGTCGCCGGTCCTTTTTCGCGGGTCACTTCGTGTGTAGAATGTAGAATGCTTGGTGAAGAGTCGCGCCGACCGTCCAGTTGTTTTCATGTACTTGTCTCAATATGTCTCAATGATTCTTCGGTCGTTTGTTGCCGTGGGTGTTTGTTCTTGCGCACTTCAGTCTGTGTGACCTGGCCAAGCACCAGCTGTATGTGCAGGATGGTGGGATGGTGACTTGAATGGTTGCAGGTAGGTCCTCCATAATCACGGTCCTCCAATGTGGGTGTGACCACCTTCATCTATTGTACTCTACTTTACAAATCAATCAGGGGAGGGTGGTCTGTCCCTCCCAGCATGGTTGAGTCCATGTCCTCCACCTTGGATTGAATATTTTTGTGTAACACATTTAGAACGACGAGTTTTTTTGTCGAGAGGGCCTTTCAGTGGACAGGCCGTTTTGGGAGATGGTGCTCCCAGTTGCCCAAAGATCGCCCTAGTGGAGCTCTATATTGTAGGAGTGGGCGCATAGATGTTGCAAGGCAATGAGTCTTGAGATATCTTGAGGACAAGAGTTGTGAGTGATGATGGGGTCGGGGGATTTGCCTTATCCTGCAGATGATGTCCACACGCTCCAGCCGTAGACAGTGCTAGGCGTTATGAAGTGTCCGTGACGATCATCGAATGTACGTGTCCATAGTTGGGCCTGTTTAGGCTGACATGTGGCGTTCACACAGTGACACGCCCAATTCGACAAAAAACTCTTGCAACCCTACTCGTTGGCAATCTCAGAAGTAGAGTAAAGATTTAGGCCGAAGGTGGTTCCAGCATCAGTGTTTGCCAGTAGATGATGTCTTGCAACCATTTGCCGAGGATTAGGTGTGCCATAAGACCATCAGAGCAAAGTTGCCCTTTTCCACTGCATGCAGGCGGCGATTGAAACCTCCATCGGCAGCATGAAGCGCTTCAGTCAGGGTTTGAATCGAGCCGATACCCTGGAGATCGATGTGAGTGAGACACTTCGGCTTATTAGCGATTCCTGAAGACAGTTGGGGAAGTTTGGGCTTCATGGGCACCACCAGGTTATCAAACATGTGTTAATTTTGTACATCTTGGGTCTATCCTATTACCAGTAACAGTGGATGATGATGGTTGGTAAAAGCCTTGTTCAAAAATATAAGTGCTGATTGTCTACTGACTGTTGCAGTTGATAGGACAGACCCAACATATAGCTATAGATATACAGATAGAGAGAGAGAGGGAGAAATAAGCATTTGCTTTTAATGGAGGGGACCTATTGGTTTATCAAAAGTCCTGCGCACAGTATAGTCTCTTGTTGCGCATAAATATTGATTGATTACAGTATGTCCTTTCTTAATTTGCTTACCCTTCTGCCTTTTCAAGTCTATTGGTTTGAGTAGTACTTGGTCCCTCTTTATCATGGTGTCTATTTTCTATTTCTTTCTATATATTTATCTATCTATTGACATCTTTGTCACGTCCTTCAATGTCATGTCATTATAGAAGCATTGCGTACAAAGAACATACAATAGATGGAGCTAGACCACAGAAAAAAAAGTTGATTGGCCGTTATCATTGCAACACACACCATGACATATATAGCTCTTTAATTTTGCTGACCCTTTTGGTTTGACAATGGCCCTTCCAGAGAAAAAAAGGGTTGATTGGCCCAATCATTGAACATATGTCAGAACGTATTGCCTTTAATTTTGGTTACCCCTGTGTCTTAAACAGTAGCTCTTCACAAACAAACAGGTTGATTGGCCGCCATCAATGCAATACATATAGTATATAATGTATTGCTCTTTAATTAGTTGCCCTCTGCTTAATGAGTGGCTCGTCCCTTCCTGGAGAGGTTGATGATTGTAGATCCTTCCACAATGTTGATCCTTACTTGTTACAAAGGAGCAACCTTTTATGAAGATCAGGGGTGTTCCTTAGTAGCGGGCACCGTGCTCATATACACGCATTCATACGGTCAAAGTCTTTCCAAGAATAGCCTTGTACTATGAAGAAGGTTCTGGATAATGTGGCATGCTTGCATGCAGGCGTAGGTTCCATAAAGGGTAGTGATAGTGTGTATTTCCAAAAATGTGAAGGCACTTATATAAACACAAATGGACTTGAACATGCCAAATGATCACATGCAAAATCAAACATGCTAAACAAGCACACTGCCACAACTGCACGCGCAAGCATGAAAATAGCTTCAAAGAACCGCAATTGCAGAGGTGAAATACCAATCCCCAAAGTGAGGAACAAGTAACTACACTGCCAGGAGCGCCGAGTATATCTATATATAACTATACATATATATATATATAACATTATATATATAACTATATATATATATCAAAATTTAAAGATGAATTCTTTTACACATGGCACCAGGAGTTCCAAAGGGCTGGTTATTGGAGGGTAGTGGTGCTCACCCCTTTGGAACTTCTTGTGCGTCAGTCATGCTCCTTGTATGGAGAAGTTGCGGGTCCTGTTTGTGGACAGTCCTAAGCTGTTGTCCTCCATCCAACGATCATGGAAGAGGAGACCCTGGAGATTGTTGTTTTCAAAGGCCTCTTGCCCACTTCCAGGATTGTTTGATCAGAGGGTAGCTTTACGTTTGTCAAGGTTCGGTGGTTTTTAAATGAGGGTAGCTTTACGTTTGTCGAGGTTCGGTGGTTTTTACATGAGCGGACACAACGTCCTGCAGCACTATTCTCCCAAATGGATGTGACTGCGACTGATGATCCCTCATGGTCAATCTACCAAAAATGCCTTGTAGTAGGCAGACCTAGCCAAACAGACCGGTCTGGCGACCGGTCAGCTCCATGTCCCAAACCGCAAGAAATGGCTACCGGCTAGCGCATGCTAGCGCCCAGGATTTCAAGGTGGAGACATTTCTGCTTGCGGGTGGTTTCGGCTAACGCCTTCACCAATTGTACCTCGGAGCCACAAGAAACCCGTCGCCACTGGGTGTTGAGGAGTGAGGAGTGTTGCATGGTCCTCTTAAGTCGGGATGGTTGAACACCTGGCTTCTGAACAACCGAAACGACAGCCCTGACACACTGAATCTGAGTCGGCCCCACTGTCAGGACCCACCTGAACACGCCATGCAGCCCCGGCCGCCCCTGCCCGAAGCCATCCCGCGACCGTTGCTAGCAGCTAGACTCCGCGTTCGTGCTAGCTGCTAGCTCATTTACACACCCACGTCTTCACACACGTTTTCTCTTTCAAAAGCAAAACCCGCGTCGTGTTTTGTTCTCTAAACATTCACCACAACTCCAGTGGCGACATTCGCCCGGACCAGTTCGTTCTGCGCGCCGAACTTGGCTCCGGCGTTTTTCTGAGGCATCATGCTGCTGATCCTGGTGAATTTGGTGCTTTTGGGCGTGGAGATCCAAGTGGCCACCACACTGGGCCAATTCGATGTCCCACGGTGGTTTGGCATAGATGCTTGGTGAAATGGCGGTTTCATGGAAGAGAAGTGAGAGAGGAATGGGCATGCAAGCATGTGGTGTATAATTGGTGTATGGTGGTTTGCAAATGTCAGCGAAATCACGTTCTCAACCTCACCGAACACTCGTTCCTCGCAAGTCTAGCACCGTAGCATTGTGGATTTTGTTCAAACATTATGATTCGTGCATGGTCTCATGACTCTTCGCTGTGGGTGTATACAGTGTATACAGTTGGACCCCTGAAACATCATGCATGCAGTCAAATTTTCTCCACTTGATGAGTCAAGTTGGGCAGCGCTGGTAGCACTTTCGTGTCGATGAGAGTCATTTGCTCGGCACAACCTAGATCAATACCGTCATCGTGTGCATCTTCATTTTGGAAATCTCTCTGAAGTTCGTTGCCTATGGAGTGAAGGCCGGTCGGACGTGACACTTCGTTGGTCATGACCGCAGTTTGCCCCAAATTCTGGTTGACATCCCGTACATAGAGGACACAGAGGAACCGGTTCATGTTCAACCAGGGTTAGGAGTTTTGAGGGGTTTGACCCACAGCCATTTGATCAACCATGTCAACAGAATGCTCCCCAAGAAGCCAACTGCAATCAACTGTCGATGAGTGGGGAAGGTCCTGGTGGTGGAAGTGCATGTGAATCTCTGGTCGGAGTTGTTTGGTGCAGAGTCTCAGAGGTTCCTGGGCGATTACTCAGAGTGAGTAATTCATTGCTAGACTCGAGCAATCTCGAGCATCGAGCCGGCGATATCTCGACGAAAACCAGCCGGCTGTGTGCAGGGACTCCTATGTGGCAAGGATGCCTTTTGGAACAACTTGGATTTCCTGGTGATTGCAGCCTCCGTCCTCGAGACAGCAGTGGAAATCTGGGACCGCACGCACTGCCGGGGAAATCGAAGACGTGGGAAGCGACATGAGAAGCGAATTTCTTGAGAGTCTTAGATCATCATCCGCATGGAGGAAAGAGGTAAGGGAAAATGGGAAAGAACGCCACAGCTGCGCTACTCCGGCTCCATGTATCACTCTCTCATCCGGCTGTTATTAGAGCCAAAATGAGACTGAAGTTGCGTTGAGGAAGTGTGCGCTTCAAAGCACGACGATTGAAACCATATTACCCTATATTATCCTATATCATCCTATATCCCATATTCCCATATCCATGTTCTATACTAATATATATATATTTCCCACACTGTATGGGTTGTTTCCCCATATTCCCCATGCTTGCCGAACCCGTGTTTCGCGTCCACAGGACCTGTCCTTGAGTGCCACCCACGGAACCAGTTCAGCACACCTGCGCATCATGTGCGGGCCCTAGACTTCGTGGTCCTTGCCTTCAGGTTTAAAGGTACAAATGCCTACTATATATCCGGTGGTTTCAGAGTGAGCAGATGGCAAGGCACAATCCCGATTTTAGATGGAACTCCCATCTAAAGGTCATCGTGGGGTTTGTTCCACCGATTCTTGAACCACTGTAGTAACGTAGTGCAAAAATGATTTCTTGAAAGACCAGCTCCGCCACTAGATGCAAAAAGGGTGGCCTCACCAGTTTCGGGAGTAGGGGTCAATACCTGAATAGCCAGGAGGAACCCGCTTGACTCCCCAACAATACCACAAATCCCAGAGTCCCAACGACCCTTTTGAACAGGTTGCCGGGATGTGGAGACGTTGGAGAAAGACATAAGTAAGCAAAAGCAAAAGAGGAATCAAAAGCACAACCAAAGGACACAAGATCACCCAAGCCTGGGGAAGGTGGATAGTGATTGGCCTCGATTCAATTATGAACTATTATGGGGAGCAGTATGGGGCTCAAGCATGCAACAGGGTCGGAAAGGTCACGCGGGAGGCCCTGCAGCATTGAACTGATCAGGTTTTTTTGATCACTCAAACTGAAACTGGTGACTCCCAAAACAAAAAGAGCTTGAACTCAGAACTCGCCACCAGGGCGCCACCAGGGATGTCAACCTACCATGGCTTGGGGTATCGGTATTGCGCAGCATGTTCGGCGCTTCTTACGCGTCCGTTGCCCTCTGGGCGGGTGTGGTAAGAGCGGGGTAGTCGTGTTGTTGACTAACAAAACGGAAAGACACGAGCGGTGAATTAACCACGCGGCATCTCGCGAAGTAAAGTCAGCAAGTAATTTGCAGACGGCATACCTAAAATGGACCTGTTGGAATGGGCACCCCAGAGAAATCACGTTTAGCTCTCCAAAAGCCACAAATGTTATCACTAAAATCACATCTCTGTTTGACATTTCTTTGAGAGTTTTGTGGTGCAACGAGGCAGTGCACCTTAGAATTATCCCTTCCCCGGCAGTTTAGTGGAGGGATGTGGGGAGTATGATAAGGAGTTGAAATACTCATGACTCATCACTGCCCTTCCTGAACATCATTGAACCGCTCTTCTTCGCAGCCTCCTAGGCGGACGATGCGATTGATTCGCGCTCTGCGCGGGATCAGGGTCATACGACTGCTACGGCCATTCAGATGAAGACCAGCTGGGGGAGTTGGACTCCTACAGTTCTCAGTGATGGGTATATGAGCTATAATATGTATAACAGGTGATAACAGGTATATAAGTGATATATGTATAACATATCAGTGATACAGATCATTAATATTAGTTGTCTTCCTGAGCATGGTGTAGAACCACTTGGCAAGCTTGGGCCTACTTTGAAAAAACGCACTTGGAGGGCCCTGTCTCGCGGGCATCTTTCAGGACACAAGCCTAGCCAAACATGGTGATGAAAGCTTGTGTAAGTCCAAGGAGGTTGATTGCAGTGAGGAGATGGGCATGTCATGTGGAAATGATGGATTATAATTGACAACCCTTCTCATGCTTCGTGGCATGGAGCCGCGGAACAAGTGGGTTTGTTTGTTCACTACGTTTGTTGGATGCAGTGTAACACTCACTTTCCACGACTCTGTGCTTTTGAACATACTAGCAACACCTGTAGTTGAGCATGAGTCAGTGCAGGTCTTGAACCTTACAGTGGCACAGTCTTGGGGGGTCCAAAATTGTTTTCTTCTTATATAACATTGTAAACTTATGAGCCAGTCGAAAGACACATCGCCACAGGGGGAGGAGTAGGTGCTGAGCTTTTCAGAGCAGGTGCAGTGCACAGTACACGACTGAGGTATGTCAGTGCCTTGCGAACCCTGGTGTTCTCCATCGTCAGCACCACAGGCTTCGCATGCTGCAAGCTTGTGAGGTTCTGTTTGCCCAGAACCGGCCCAGCCGGCGGTGGTTTCTATATATTGTCAGTGCCGCTCGAGTGCTTCTCGTTCAGAACTTTATTATAGTGACTGATAGTGTTAACCTGAATCTATCCAGAAGCGATATCAATTCCAGACTTGTCCATTTGATTTGGCTTATCAAGGCTGGTGCTAATGCACAGCGATTGTTTATATTCATCCATATTCATCCCACCGTTGTGGTACAGCAGATTGCCAAATCCTGTTCGGGTCACAGAATGCAAGTTCGCCTGACCCGGTTCGACCTGGTTCGGCTTCTACCAACAGGTCGAGCTTCCAACCCATCGCGGGGTGGTGTCATGGCATCACGATGCAGATCGGTGTCGGACCACCTTCATCGATCGGTGTCGGACCACCTTCCGGGCGGAAACACGGCAAGCACTGTGAGTCTCACAGAGTTGGACAGCCGGTGGATCCGAGATCCGAGAACGGCAGGCTCATTGATGTGGACCTTGGTGTTGCTCTCTCTCCTCTTTTACAGCTTCGGCGTGATTCTCACACAAATAGCCACTTCGGCCCTGCGCGCGTGGACCCGCGCAGCCGCAGGGGCGTGTCATGGTTCAGGCTGTCTCCACTGTCAAGCACGTGTTGAACAGAAAGACAAGGTCCACAAGATGTCACGAGTCACAAGGTACATGTGGCCAAGTTGATTGGACGTCAGAAATGTCCGGAGTGGAATCCACGTTGTAGAACCAATTTTTAGTCCAATACATCCAGAGAGCAGGCTTGATGCGGCCGGTGGTTTGACTCAACCAAGGTCAGTGACCATTGCAGGCTGGGTGGCCGGACAGGTTTCGGCCTCGAAAAAAAGTTCGGTGACACTCCCGCAGTGGTCCATGTCGTAGCGGCGACCTGTTGTCCTGTTAACCTAACCTACAGACCTCCGTCATGGGAAGCCCAGGAAGATGACTCTGTTGGAGTTAGAGGTTGAAGGTTGAATGCTTTTGGAGGGTGCAGGTCAGTGCAGGAGTTGGAGTAGAGGTTCCAAATGCGACCCTATCTTTTGAGTCAGGAGAGCCCTGGGTGCTGGGAAGCCGAATCTGAGTTGGTTCAGATGTAACGGGTGTACCCTGTACTGCCCATCAATTTCAGAATGCTCCAGATTGCATGAGAATGGATAAGTGAACAATCTAACTTATCATAGCTCCAGCCTAAGCGAGGGAAGAAGCGCACAAGACTAATTGCTCCTCACTAAACCATGCATAAGTATGCATGCCATTTTCCACAACGTTTTTTTGGGCAAGGAGGGCAACGCCAATCACATCCAATTACAATCCATTATGGCCAACATGCCCTTTTTGAATATATAGGTAACTTCAATTGAAATCCTCCCTATAAACTGAGCCTTCCTCCCATCCTTTGGCTTAATGCTATTTGACTTGTTGATCTGTTTTTTCCATCCCTTTCCTTGTCCTTTCCTCTCATTGTCCCCGGGATCGCAATTGGGATTTGTCGCTACAAGACACCTCTTGCAGGCCTGTACCTCTTGCTTGGGCAAGCAGTTTTCTTCATCCGGTCTTGGTCCCGTGCTCCTGCCAGGTTTGAAGCCATCCGGATCACGGAGGACGACAACGCGCTACCCAACTGCAAAGACATCGACGAGCTTCTCCACAGATATTGGAATGATGTTCCGGACCGGGCTGTTTCTCGTGCACCACCGGAAGCCGAACTTCTCGTGGTCGTGTAGAGATCCGCTCCTCCAAGCGCCGCCGATTCGGCGGTGCGAAGGTGCCTTTGTGTTTGAGCCATCATTGGGGACCATAGGGCCAAGAACCAATGCGATGTCGAATTATAAGCGTGTGTGTGTGTGTGTCACACCCTGTGCCAAAGTTGTCGTCGGAGCAGGGGCGGGTGACACTCTTATCCTATCACACGCAATGAAGCTGTGGATAAGAGTGGGAAGGGAAACTTGGCCGGTTTCCTGTACCTGCATGTAGCGTCCTTGGATGACTTACCCATTAAGTTGGGGTCATAGCTGGGAGCTACGGGAACTGCTTTAAAGCAGCAGTCCGACTTTTGGTTAAACAATATATACGTGTTGCTGACTTTTCGCCTTGCGGTTCCACCGAGTCAAGTGCTACGTATTCACACTGAAAGAGACTGTTGGTTAAACAATACTTGTTGCTGACTTTTCACCTTACGGCTCCACCGAGTCAAGTGATACGTATTCACTACCACTTAGACTATCGTTTGAATGAACCATATCTATCGAAGTGTGTACTGCTACGCTTTTTCCCACTTGGGTGCGTAGTGTGATCCCCGCAAGGGGCACTGAGACCATTCGGGGTTATCACAGCCTGCATATTCGTTTGTGCTTGAGAAGCTTCCAAGCTGCATAACGGACTTGCACGGATCAACAAGCCGCTGGGCATACGGAGACTGAACCGCACCCCCCCCCCCCCCCTTTCTCTCTTGTGGCTTTCTTCGTTTGTTAGGTTGTTCTTCAGGCTTGTTAGGTTGCTTTTCAGGCTCGTTTCCTTGCCCCTCTGCTTCATTTCTTTCTCTCCTGCATTTTCGTTTCTCTTTCTAGGTCTGCCTTTCTTTTCAGAGGCTTTCTAGGTATGTAACCAGACTTTTTAGTCAAGTGCTAAGCATTCAGGGGCTAAGTAGTTAAGTCGGGCTAAGTATTCACTATATAGGTGTAGAACCTAAATAACTTCCAAGCTGTCTACCGCGTTGTTACCTTCTTAGTGCAAGCGTGCGCCGCATTGGGGCGCTGTGTGTGTGTGTGTGTCACAGCCTGTCTAAGGGCCCCACTTGTCGTCGGAGCAGGGGCGTGTGACACTCTTATCCTATCACACGCAAAGAAGCTGTGGATAAGAGTGGGAAGGGAAACTTGGCCGGTTCATGACCTGTTTTAAAGCAGCCGTCCGACTTTTGGTTAAACATTATATACTTGTTGCTGACTTTTCACCTTGCGGTTCCACCAAGTCAAGTGCTACGTATTCACTACCAATTGGATTATCGGTTGAATGAACCATCTATCGAAGTGTGTGTGTGTTTTTTTGTTGGTTGAAGGATGGGGGATCCATATCGAACCACGTTTTGGTGAAAATTTGCCAGCTACTCGACATCCACTTTTTCAATAATCCCTTCCACCTACATCCAGGACACGCGCCCCCCTGCCCTTATGCCAAACAAGCTCAGCCCGAAGCGGCAGCCGATTCCGCGCTGTGGGTCCCTACGTCCAGGAAAGCAGCAAGCAACCAGAATGTCCCAAAAGGGATACAAACATACAATCTTTAACATCACACGTACGACTTTAAGACATTTAAACAAAAGAAACAAACACACACACACGACGGAGCAACCCGCCCGACGTGCAAATCGAGAAACAAAGGTGTCAGGTTGCTGACTGATGGGACCAAAAGGGCATGCTGACTGATGGCCCGGGACGGGAGGGTAACCAAGCCGGAGGACTCTAATATGTGGTGAGTCCAAGTTGAATCATGAAGCAGAAAGAGAGTGAGAGAGTGGAAACGTTGGAATCAACATGCATTACAACAACCTTTCAGTGTGCTATCTCTCACTGCCAATGGTGTGAGCGGTGATCAATGGCGAAACAATCTGAATGTGGGCCACGTGGGGGGGCCTTCCACTCAGTCAAATAATTAACAATCAATTGACCATGTGGAAGGCCTTCCAGTTCTCAAACCGCAGAACACCTGGTCCTCCGTTCCCCGCAATCGGACATTGTGAAATCACCGCAGCATACCCGAATCATTTAGACCACCTCGGCCTTCCACGTGCCCATGCCGCAAGGCACTAACAACATGCAACCATGAACATCATTCTCCCAGCGCCTTCTTTTGCACGGTATTCCGCGCTCCGCCCGTCAATCGTGGGCATGACATTCCCTCTCCTGCGACCTCCCCACAGCAGGATATTACATGACACTTCCGCATCCAGCTCATATGCAGTGCGCCAGCTTATCCTCATGTATCCTCCGAGCATTTGCTCCAGCAAGAAATTCTGCCATCCGCTCGCCGGGCATAGCCACCGCATCCCTTTTGCCGAGCTCGTGTCGAAAGGTATTCCGACATGCTAGCACATACCCCAAGGTATCACGACTTCCAGCGCATTTCCATCACCCTCTATATGGGATAGCCCCAAAAGGTTGAAAAATTGTGTGGGACAAGTTTGCATAATCATAACATCCTTTTGAAAAATCCGTATCCAAAAACTGTACAAACGTTCAATTCGAATGCTGTTCTAACGTTTTTGTTTCCCCTTTTGCTGCTTGTAAATCTGAACTGAAATTTGGATTCTCCGACATTCAATAGCACCCAAACAGCCAAAAGATTTCAAAAGTTGATGTCGCCGTACCATGCGGAGTGCCAAGGCCTTGGTAGAACGTGCATTCGTGTGGCTCCGTGCCATTGGGGAACGAGACACATGTGTGTATTTTTTTTGTGGCACGTCACTGGTGAGCATGACTGGGTGATTCTAGTGAGTGGGTACCTGAGAAATCCTGAGAAAACCTCCTCAAAATGAGGACAGGGTGTAACTTAAAGAGTTCAACGTCAACTAGTTTTCAATTGGGTACTGTTGATTCATGGGTGCTCGGGATTAGCTTCCTGCAGGTGTTGGCTTGCAGCAACCGCCGCCCCTACCAAGGGATGCCGAAGCTCTTAAACCTCTTAAGCCGTTTGAGGGCAGTTTATCAGTACTACGTACTTAGCCCTCATACCAGGGAAGGAAAGAATGTCAATGTGTTTTCCTATTTTTTCTATTTTTTCACCTGTCTCAATCAATTAAATCAGACCGGGGTACGAGAGACCGTCGACCGCGGTCCCCAGCAGGACGACATTTTTGTTGGCATTTGTCCTCATAGTCCCCACCCCTTTTCTATCTTTTCTGGCCCTCGCTTGCGAGAACGCCTTTTCTCCAGGAGAGCGTTTGCACGCTTTTCTTGGCCATCACTGGTGGTTTGAGCGACTCAGTGAAGGAAAAGTGTCCGCGGAATCACTCACTGGGGATCAACTAGCTAGGTTTCCTGATGCTTCATTGTGGTTTGTGACATCTACTGTTCGGAGTTGTCGTCTCACGATCGCCAAAGTCCTGCCCTTCCCAGCAATCAATCTTTACTTGCTGAAGTGGTTCTAGGATTGTTCATCTCCAAAGTCCTGAATGGCCTTTACCATCGCAGCTTTGCAATTCAACTTGAACTTCGTGCTGAATTTGCACATCACTCAGATTAGTGTGTGTTTTCTGGCTTTGCTACACTGATGAGGTTGGGATGATGCCTTTCGACCACTTCGTTTTTCACCTTTGGCGGTTGTCCTTTTGGTGCTGCATCTGGGCGTGCAAGCCGACCGTGCCGAGCCGGTGTCATTTTAAATTGCCTCTGAAGCCCATGGTCGGGCACCATCCAATAGCAAAGGCTCAGACAGTATGTGACAGTGACAGTATAAGGAGCTTTGTCCGAAGAACGTCGAGTTGTAGAAGGTTGAATGAAGATGGTTTGGTTGCTATGCTTATTGAACCATGTATTGGCCTAAGCCAAGCAGCTGAGTTGGGCGAGCGCGATTGGCTGAGCAAGCTTTGCACATTTGACTTTCTTTTCTGCATTCGCTCTTTTGCATGATAGCTGAAACCTGGAGAGCAAGGGAAATTCCAGTCCTTCCACATTTCTAATCTCCAAGCGAGTCATTTTTGATGCCAGCAGCTGTCAGCTGACCCTCCAAGTTGGGAGGATGAACAAAGGGGACGGTAATGGGTGGTATATGTTTAAAAGTTCTTGTTTGCCACTGATCAGGTTGTAAGTCTTTGCTTCAGGACTTTTGCATTACGGAGATTTTGTCCCAATTGGTCAAGATCCTTTTTGGATGAGTGTTCGCGTAGTTGGTGTACATGGACCATCATTTGCAGATCTGTAACAGGTTTGTGCATTACTTGAACCTCGCACACGCATCCGTGAGACAAAAAGCACTAAGGTTGACATTGCCACAGCTGAGCCTGGCATTCGCCATCAGCATGGTACAAACCAAGGTTGTTTCTTTTGGTCATTGTCATTTTCCCATTGCTTGTGGTGAATTATGAACTCGGTCATACCCCGCTACATGGACTACCATATCTTCACAGGGTGACATAGCGATTTGATTGTACCATCTACCTGGTTTGACTGTAGGTACCAAGTCACCTTGGGCATATCAGAGTTTGATTGCCACTACCTGACCGGGGCAGCCCTAGCTTAAGCTTTATACAAACAGATGCTGCTGGTGTTTCATTCTTGATCAGATCACTTGAATGTATCATGATTGATCATAGTTGATCCGTTGCAAGAAGGACAACAAGAGCAATGGCCCGAGTTGCTATTTGGCTTGTGTTGATTCCTGGTCATGTGAAGAGCCAACGACGAGAACATCAATGGATTGGGTTTGTCCTATTACCTGTAACAGTCAGTAAACAAGAATTGCTATGTTTGAACTGCCGGCCTTTACCAATAAAATCATCATCCACTGTCACAGGTAACGGATAGACCCAAGGAATGGGCATTGCTTAAACATGACCAACGTCTCTTGAGACCAGGTATATCATCGTGACCGTCTTCGCGGTGTTAAATGATGCTTGGCCTTTTGAGTCCGGTGACGATCTGGATGATAAGAACCTCACGGTTCGGAGGGACGCCTCCGATTTTGGGACGTTTTTTTCACCCCCGAAATAGAATCACAATATATTATATAGACATATAGAACATATTAGAACAAGTATAGAACAAGTAAAATCCCGTTCCAAATGTTTTGGAATCCGTGCCATTATCTATTTGGAGATCTATATATATATATACATCGACCAAAGCGTATGACTGCTTGGTTTGTCTCATCCATTTGGATGAAGGGCACATCCAAGTTGTTTGATATACAAAAAGATGGAAATAGTCATGTATAGCTTATAAGCGTAATGATTTGCCTACTGCTTTGCAGCATGCCTTAGACAGGCCTCAACGTTTGGCAACGTGAAATGGTATTGATCGTAGGTGAATTCTGTCGGAGCATCCCAGTTCTGGTCCGCCAGATCACGGAGTGTTTGGTCCGACAGAGCCTAGAATGCAACAGATGGGGCAACGGCCACCGGCCACCCAGGGGTTTTCTTGTGACTTTCTCTCTCTCTCTCTCTCTCTCTTTGTTTTGCTCGTTTCTGGTTTGCTTGTTGGGCGGAGAACACCCACGTGCTTTCTTCAGAGGTCTCACCTTTGTTTCCCACGAGTCGATGGATGAGCACGAGGGAAAAAAGAGATTCGCCGATGGGAAACAGTCATTTTCAAGAACACATAAGAACACTTATATAGCCGAGCTGTTCGGTGGATTCGCCCTAAGCCTGATTTATGGCTTAGGGCACTCCAGCAATCAAGGGAAGTTTGTTTCTTGAGTAGCAGGCTACATTTGAGGAGAGGTATGGAAACAACATAGTTATAGCGTTGTGACACGGCCAACCATGGCCAACCTCTGGCAGAGTGTGAGCAAAACATACAACAAAAGCATTCATCCCGAGCAGGTCTTTTGTTGGCCCATTTGAACAAAACACACCAGCTCAGGTGGTCACAGGAGTTTTCTGAACCTTGGCATTTGCTCAGAACGCTTTCATTTTTTTTGACGATTTGGTGGGTTCAGACGTGCCGGACAATGCTAGCTGCTAGCTTACCGTTCCAGCAACCAACCGAGTGGATGTGGGTGTTGTCAGTTTGGATGGTTACTGCAGCCTTTGACTAGGGAAGTTGATTTGATAGGGATATGTAGTTGATTTTGCTGATGAGTTCTCTTGCAAGTGCAATCTTTGGAAGCTGTTGATCCGAGTGACGGTCATAGGAATTTTAAAGTCCACACTTCAAGTCATGCTGTTCATCCGTGAACACATGTGACCACAACTTGCATGTACAACACCGCTTGGCGGCCAGGCAACACCGCGATTGAAAGCGCCCAGTCCGACAAGGACATCGCCATTATGAAGCAAATGCGCAAGCATGATGCTCAGGTTCAGGCGCCACCGCGATTGAAAGCGGTGCATGGATTTGGACCAAACGACCCCAACGGTGGGTCTCTGGGGCTTGGTCGTGTCGATCGCAAACGTCGAAAGATGTTGAGGTTTGCCAGAATGTCTCGGATGTTGGGGCTTTTGAGTGTGACTGCAAGCATGCAATGCTTTCAGCTATGTCCTACTTGAAAGCCAAGCTTGAAATGAACGGCCGCTCTAGGGATTGATTATATATAATTTGCAACGCCCTTTCTCCGGAAAATCCATGCTGGCGCTCGTTCTCCCGCACGGGAGCACTTTTCCCTCAGAAAACCACGAAAAGCACCCTCTGTAGGCACGTGATCTGGCACCTCCTGGCGAGATCTCGTCGGTTGGACTTCGGTGCGGCAGGCCTTGCGGCATATCTTCAAAGAGATTGATCACGACAAATCGATGCATGTGACTCTGGCAGAGCTGAAGGAAGCTTTGTCAGCCAAGAAGTTGTCGAGCTTCATGGAGTCCATGGGTCGCTCAGCTCTGCAGAGTCAGTCAGACGGCGCGGACGGCTTGCGTCTCCGAGACTGGGGGGTTCTGGCGTCGCCGCAGTCGGGAAAAGCCCAATGGCCAGAAGCAGTCGGGAAAAGATGTTCACGATCTTTTGAGTAAGGCCTTTACTAATCATCATCATCCACTGTGAGTTGTGGGTCATGGGATATGCTCAAGATATCTCAAGATTCAGGATATACATATAGAGATATAGCTTGCCAGGGCCAAGGTGTAGAGGAGTCGCAGGAGTCGTATTTGGCTCCGCGGTCGGCATCCTCTATGATATGTGGATTTGAATGACTGACTCACTGAATGAATGCATTAATATGAATGAATTAATACATCTATTCATTATATATATAATCGTTGCCCGTGGCACCGATGCTTGCACTACACATGTTGCCCGGATGCCTCATACAATCCGCCTGTTTGAGACTGGAATTGAGGCATTTCCACCCAGGATGTCAGCACCCTTTTCATGATTATCGATACGGACAAGAGCGCCCTGGACTGAAAGCAAGACTGGAGGTGTCAAAAAGAATCAACTACATGATATATATATATATACATGGGTTCTTCACTGTCACTGACAGACTTGGATGATGTTGTCTCAAACCCCGATTGCAAAGCCGTGTGGATAATGCCAACTCTTTGCTTAGGGCGTGAGCTAACAGCCACTGTGGTTATGAAATGCACAGAAACACGGGGAAACTGTACGTTGTTTGTCTTCAGTCCGGTGGTTTGTTCAATCAAAGTCTTGTAGGGGTGGCTGTATTTGATAGCTTTTTGGTGCGGTGCATCATCCACCTCGAGAGCATGTTCAGGAAACAGTGTGCTGCTGTAGAGCTGTGCGTGTATAATATATATATATATATAATGAAGTTCTTCCATGAATTTTGGGCCTGCTTTGTTTCTCCACGATCTATGTTACGTCGCAGAAATGTATGTGGTGGCTTTTAGTTTGCATGATTTGATTGAATGAATGTTTGGATTCTTGATACTTCTGGCTTTTAGATCAGCACAAAACTAGCAACCAAAAAACAGTATCAACAGATAAGAACAAGATTCAACAAATAATAGTAACAACAGGACCAACAAGTGACAAGATCCAGTAGGTCCCCTAGTCTAGTCCACTTGTCCATTGGTCCCCTGGTCCTTTTCCTGGTCCACTGGCCTCATGGTCCATTGGTCAAAAAATATCTGCGAATGTGGCACGAACTCTGCCAAAAAGGGTTCCATAGCTTGTCTTGCCATGGAAGAGGGTGCCGGCCGCTCTTCCCGGTTGCCTTGGTCCTTGTGTCTTCTTTGGTCCGGTGCCCGACTCATTCATGTGGCAGTGGAGCAATGATAATGTACCTTCTAAGTTCTTGGTGGCTTATGACATTTTATCCGCTGTGAGGGGGGAGGCGCTGCCCTTCCCCCAACCCCCGTCCAAGCGCATAACATCTGCAGCACTTTTTCCAATGCACTGTGTTTACCACGAAACCTCTTGGATGCCTTTCATGGATGGCGCAATGGGGTGTGTAGTTTTCGATGTTGGTCTATTTTGTGGTGCCTTCAGTGCCTTCTTTAGATGTTTGCTTCGCTCTGGGGGAGGCGCTGCGCCCCCCCACCCCGCCTCCAGCGTCACGAAATCTGCACTACGCCTGCCATGGAAATAGTTATTTGAAGGTCACCCATCGCATCTCCACACCAAATAAGTATTGCATGCCCTCGTCGAAGTATATGTCTCTTTGGTGAATTTGTTGCAAACATCTTTTTTATTCTCCTCCGGTGAGCGAAAGGGCCCACCTTTCCTAATTTTGTGTTTTGGTTTGCTTTGCGGAGGGCTTGCCTGATCTTTTGTCGCACTGCCGCTCTTTGTTGTTCTTTTGCTCGCTTCTTTTTCTTCTTTCCGTTGGACATTGTTTTGATCCCTTTTCCCCACCTGTCAGGCCTCCTTCTCCTCCTCGCCCCAACTGCCAGCTAGATCGCAGTGGGCACTCCCGGAGCTCAACAGCCACAGCGGGCACTCCCAGGCCTCAACAGCAAGCGTCAGATCGCAGTGTGCAGTGGACACTGCCGGCATCAACAGCAAGCGCTAGATCCCAGTGGGCACTGGCCTCAACAGCAAGCTCCAGGTGGCAGTGGGCACTCCAGGGCCCCCCACAGCAAGTGGAGGAAAAATGTCAGCACACACCCCAACAAGGACGTCAGAACACTGTCCAGAACATTTCCCAATCGTTGTGATAGATGATGTGCCAGAGCACACACCAGACTTGATGCCAGAACAAGCGGCAGAACATTGTGTCAATCCGCATGTCCGCCTTTGCCGGCTTAGTTTGTCAATGCATGCGCCCCTGCCTTCTTCCAAGTCACCTTTCAGGGTGGGGATCACTCAAAGTAAAGTAATTTCTCTTTGAACGCCCGGCCCTTCCCTTGTCAGTCTGGGCGGTTCAGACGGACCTACACAAGTCAACAGCAATATAAGAAATTCACCCGAAAGGCACAAATCGGTTGAGACGGCAGATCTCTTTTTACGGGCCCAACGTGACAGCACCGTCAGTTGTGCCAGTTCGACATTAGAGACTGAACTTGTCACCGGCAAAGTTTTTTTTGATCAGGTGGTATGATTGACCTTGAAGAGTTTGTCTCGGGCTGCATGCAGCTGCATGGTCCAGCCAAAAGCTTGCAGCTTGCACAGATGAGCCACGAGAACCGAGTGACTCGCCAGGCGCCGGGGTATTGGAAGGTCCCTGAAAAGTTGCAGGACGCATACCATTGGTCAGACTCGGTCTTTGCCCCTGCAAATCGCAAACATTCGCAAACCATATTGGGACTGATCCTGATATGCTGAGTAGGTCCCATCACCAGTTGATGGCAAGGGCCTGGAAGCAAACAACTGTGATGCAGTTTGCCGACATGTCACGTCGCTTCCTGGGCAAACGACATGACATCCACATACCAGCAAGGTGTTTGGGCGACATGGAATGTTTTTCTCGGGTACCCCGGCAGGGGGTAATAAAAGGAGGTTTATAGCGACGATCCAAGGACAAATAAATTAAAATATCGGAGTTAGAAAAAACCGGTACCGGCCAAGTGTTGGAGGCTTTTGTCATTATAATTTTTTGATTGCACTCCCTGAAATATTCATGGAAGTGGGTGGCATGGCCCCTTGGATGATAATGTCTCTATACAAACAGGTGTTGCCATTCACTTCCATGATCATTTCAGGCCCTGTGATGATTAGCCCGAAGGTCGAAAAAACCATGCGGGACAGTGGAGCTGTGAGCCAGCACCAACCATGTGGGAAACAGATGCAAATCCGGAAGCAAAGCCCAAACAAATGGGGTTGTGGTGGATTTGCGCTTTATTGTGCAGTTGTTGTTGTGCTGCTGTGAGTTCGCAGGTCATCAAACATTTGGCCAATTCCATTTCCTCCATCAAGAAGCAGCTGCTCGAACCCAGCGGTCAGTGTTTCGGAAACCTTTTGGGCGGCGACACTGAACTCTGGAGAGTGTTTAAATGGTCGCCGCAGAACCAAACTAATAATTGATTTTGCAGACCTTACACCACCCATACCGTACCACTTTTTTCAGATTTATGAACTTTCCTTTTTTTTGATCACATATGATCACATGATGTCCGTCTAGGCGGGACCAGTCGAAAGTTGGCCTTGAACTTTGGACGCCCATTGAACTTTCGGCTCCCTGAAATGATCTTGGAAATGGTTCCTTGGATGACCATGTTCCTCTACAAACTGGTGATGTTTGCTCCACCCTTTAATTCAACAGGGCACTTGTCTCACCTAGATACATGTGACTTTGGCAATCACAGTGGTTTCAGAGTAGATGGCACAACCCACCAAATGTATTTTTAGATGAGGGTCCATATAAATAACCTGTTTGGGGTAACTTGTGCCATCTAGTCTCCATTCACTGTGCTACAGAACGGGGCGTAGCATGTTCTCAACAGAGGGTGGCCGGGATCGACGGGGTCGATGGATGACGGCGGAGAAGATGAGCAGGTCGAACATGTTCCTCCAGGTTTGCTTCGTTTCTTGCAGACCAACGTTCGGATGAACGGCAGTCCGTGTTTCGGTGCTCTAAACGGGTCTATATATATATATTATATTTTGTGTGTGTGTGCTTGGTGCGCTTCTTGGAGTGCCATTTCTTCATAAATCTGAGCCATGCAAGGCATGCACTGATGCAACCATTTTGTTCAACAGTGTTTCAAGCCATTTTTTATATGATACCATTACAAAGCATTTGGGAACCATCGGAAGGAGCCCTCTCGGCCGAAGTCCGCCTGCCAAAAACCTTCCCAAAATATGGGTCTCGGAATGTCTCCGATGGTCTCCGTCAGATCCGGAGCCGGGGGAGAATTCACTCATTCAATCCCGAAATTGTCTTGACCTTGGAGATTTTGAGAAGCAGCTGGTCCAGGTGTCACAAAACACGAACATACCAACGCCCATTTGCCCGCCAAGTCGCCAAGTTTGACAGACTTCCACTCTTTCACCTTTTTGGAGATCGAACACCACAAGAACCAAACATGTGACTCCGGTGGACTCCGGTGACCGGTTCAGGATGAGCTCGGTCCTCGAGTTCTTGGAGGATCGACCTGTCGGCACTGCTTGTGCTGTTTGAGTTTCGCAGAATGGCCGGGACTCGGAGTTGACCTGAGGAGTCTCCGTTCCAGGAGCGAGCGTTTTGCAGAGTTGACATGGATTGAGTTATGAGTGGATTGAAATGGATCCAAGAACAACTCATTGGGGGTTTGTCCTCACTTGCCTGTAACAGTCAGCAAACAATTATCACTATTTTTGGACAAGGCCTTTACTAACCATCATTATCCACTGTTACAGGTAATGGGATAGACCCAACAAATCATAATAAAAACAAATCATTAAGTTCCAGTTTGTGTCAACCTGATGGAAGGCCATATTGATTAGTATGTTCCTGTGTTCGTCACCAGGGTGCCCATGTTACTGTTAAGCTATTGTTGGAGACTTTGGAGCTAGGGGAGCTGGACTAGCTGACCCCTGTGCTCATGCCAACCCAACGGGGGATATATGCTTGAAGCATCGGGATTGCAGATGGTTGCATCTCCAGGGTGCCATGTACCACCCGATTCTTCCATCTACTCAGTGTCACTTGCAGCTGATGCTGAGCCCCGCCAATCTGTCGACACGCAGAACTGTCTCTCACCACGGACGGCAAAGCCGTTGTCATGAAGATGTCAGAAGGGATCGCTTAGCCAGAGGCATGAGTCCAGCAATAGAATGTGAGGGACTCGAAATGCAGCACCCAGCCCAAAGTAAAAACCTGATTCGGAATTTGCAGGACTTTGTTTTCCATGCCTATGTTGGAAGCTATAGTGGTTCGATGTTTCTTTTGATATACAGTATACATTTGCTTTGATTATGATCAGTGCAGCCGGCCTTGTATGGTGCCTCAAACTGAGCACTGGCCCTACCGGCTGTCGCCGGAGTGCAGGGTCCTGGATCCACCAACTTTCAGGGTCCGTGCTAGTTTATGGGGAGTGGTCAACCTATTAAGATTTCATGATGTAACATGATGTAACTGGTTTAACCTATATATATATATATGGTTATTAATTTAATGGTGTAACTGATGTCAACCTAGTAATTTAATGATGTAACTGTATTAGGTTTTGGGGAGCTTTGGGATGTCCGTTCGGAGATCATTTTGAAGGCGCAGGTCATAAGCCGGATTGCGAGAATGCTGAGGTGGTTGACGAATGACATCACTTGAGAAAAAACCGCATCGTTGAAGGACTGTGATCCTCGAGTCAGGATGGCGATTCAGGATGGCACATCCTGCCACAGATAGGAGGTGTCGACTAGCAATGCGGAGAACATGTTCCCACATCCAACACACCAACAAAAGCCATTGATCACCTTCATTTCTTGGTCAGTCTTCATCGGTGCTTCGCTTTCGCATCCACCGACTTTCCGGCCCAACCTGTGGTCTGCCGTCCGTCTCTTGCGGCAGACCGCGACTGGTGAAGGGTGCGTTCGAGGTTTGTTGGGGCTGAACTGATCGAAGAAGTGCACGGATCAAGGAAGTGTAGTCATGAAGTATCATGAAGTTTTGCAGCTGCTGCAGTCAGCCATGCAGTTTTTCAACCGTCATGGGAGGCATGAAGGCAGCATGATGCAGATCCATGTGCCCATTTTACATCCAGCCACTTGTTTGGGTGCAAGACTGACGGTAATGAGTCCTGTTGGCTCAGTGCACCAAGAAAAAGTGAGAAAAAGTGGATAAGCAACCAAGGAATGCTTGTGACGCTATCCTCAGAGAAAGCAGATGTCACTTGCCATGGGGTTTCTAGTTCATTTTGGTTCATCCACATTCACATGTTTGTGACACTATCCTCGATTACCTTGCTGCTACTTGTCCAAATCTTGCTGTACCAATCTCATGTCTGAAAACAGTCGATCTTTCTGGGTGCCCATGTCTTCACATCCACCCACTGATGGAAGCAGAGACATTGGTGTGACATGGTGGGAAAATGCACGATTCAAGGTTGAGAAATGGGAGACCTCGCAAATCCCAGAAGTGGGAGCATTAGTTTGAGGGTGTACAAGACAAGACATTACTCTACCCCAAGACTTGCATAAGAAATTGTCATACCTTTGTTTCGCACACCAAGATGATAGGGAGAGACATTCACACACACATATATAGATGTATTATTGTTGCATCTGTCTATGCAAACGCATGTACCTAAAACGCATTTAACCGCTGTTTTGGTAAGAAAGGGCCTCGTGACTGTCGGTCTAAAAAATAGGTCACTCCGGTTCTGTGTATTATGCATTATTGATTAATATGCGGAGTTCCTCCCTCGATGTTGAGCGGATTGCAGCAGTGCTTGCTAGCAGATGGTTGCCGAAGGGCAGAACCTGATTTTGGTGGCTCTACCGGAGGACTGGAGATGAAGATCCAATCACACGAGTGCGCAAGAATGGCACCTGAGCGCTGCAAAGCTATGTTTGGTTGGTCTTTTGATGTATATATCCTTGAGAAATACCGGTTTGCATCCTTCCCAGCCCGGACTGGATTGGGTTCATACATGGATGCAGGTCCCTTTGGAGGATCAGCCATAGGTACATTTCGCTTTGGAATAGATTAGTAAGTTCAGCAAACATCAGCACGCCCAGTCGGACCATTTGTTCACATGAGAATCCAGGTCTGACATCCATTCACTTGTGGACTCATGGTCCTGGTAAGGCATTAAAATTCCACCTAATATTGTCTAGCGCTATTACACAGACCACGTGGAGGTCCATGACTTGAGCCACAGACCAGCCATGAAGCCATGTTACAAAGCTTCGCACGTCCGACCAGCGCACGTGGCTGGTCGGTGTTCTTTGAGTTTGTTTGCTGAAGTGTGGCCTTGCTCTTGACCTTCCGAAGGCCCAACCCGAGGTACTTAGACCCTTATTTATAGGCCCTCATCAATTCTTCAAGAGGTGAATATAATAGGAGCACATTGGATGCTAAGCCACGAGTTTGAGCACGTTTACACTTGTGCCACCGCCCCCCCCACAAAAAAAAAGAAACATCCAACCACCTCTTGTTCAGTTCGCAGTTCGTGGGTTCCGTTGAACACATGCTGTGACCACATGTGCTCCATTGATATATCCTGGTAGTTTTGTTCGACCAATCCGGTTTCATCCGACTCGTTGTTTTTCTTTATTTTTTGGAACAACGGGACACCACACTTCGGTGCGCGGCGGTTTGGGACCACGGTTGTCGCAGCATACGGTGAACGTCATAAAAAGGTGCCATCGTGACGTGCTCCTTCTTCAAACCGAGAGTGGGACTCACCCGAAAAATGGTCATCCTGCGCTCAAGAACCTTGGTTTGAACATGGCCACTCAACAAACTACAAGTCCAAGGTGGCAGCTGATGTGCCGACAAGCAGCTTTCTATGCTTGTTTTGTCGTGTGTTGAGTTGTTATTTTCTGGGGTTGAACAATCGATGAGGTGCCTGCCGACTGCACAAGTGATGATGTTGAGTAGATTTGGGGGGAGACAGAGAGGGAGGGAGACGGAGAGAGAGGGACACAGTGAGAGAAAAATAAGACACCAAAAAAGTATAATAAAGTAGAGAAACACTATAGAACAATAGAAAGTGAGACGGGACATTCCGACAGTCCAAAAGCTTTCCTTCAGTTTGCCATTCTCAGGATTTGTCGCAACCTGTTGGCTCGAACAGCTAGACATGTGCGTGAGAACTTAGCAAAACTCAGATTGGCGACATGAGACTGCTTCCACATGCAGGCCCTTGAACTGAAATCCTTGGGCCCATTTCAATGTGAACACTCAGAACGCCCGGTCTTTCCTTCCCAAAACCCCCCCCCGCTCTGGAGGGAGACGCTTGCTGCTTGGCAAGCCTTGGTGCCATGGGGCAAACGCACATCAAGTCGGCCTTGCATATTGAGAGTCGGAAACCTCCTAAGATCCGTGTCGACAAGGAAGATGCGGAGAACATCTTCTTTCGAGGTGGTGTTCTTTTCGAACTCCAGAAACCTGCTATAGCTGTAGCAGCACACATACAAAATCATACAAACACAATCCGGCCGGCCGATTGTGTTTGGACTGGACCAGTTATGGACCTTCTGGGCACACAACATGCCCAATGCAAAACGAGCCCTTCGTGTTTTGCTTGAAGATGAACATGTTGATAACACATGAAAAAATGTCCAAACACTAGCAACTTATATATCCCTAAAAATTGGTTGAAAAGGAGTGTCACACACAAACTTGCACAATTTCTACATATACTCTCTCCAAATCCAACGTTCCCCCCCTAAAGTTGATGTTTTTTGGAGTATATATGAGCAACAGTCCGCAGGGATATAATATGCAAATCCTCCTCAGAGCAAAAGTTGTATGCAATTCCCCGGGAAACACCGAAGACGGTTGGATATGTTAGTTGGGGTCCTCAGTGCTGCCAGGGATACGTTGGATTTGGGGAGTGTAATAGATATGATTATTGCAATACTATATGGATATATGTATAATATAATATGATATTGTAACACTAGTTGTGTATACTTAATATATGATATGATATATGTAATACTATATGTATACATAATACATACTGTAATATGATATATATATATATATAATGCCTATGTATATGTATATATGCATGTATATGACTATAGTATGTATTATGTATTCAAGTCCCATGGACTCTTTGGGTATGGGGTGGCGGTCTAGCTTCACCTCACACCGAAACCGCCCGCAGGAAGATGAGGCGCCGGATGGCTTGACTCAGGTGACCGTGCGGGCAGTGGAGCGGAGTGGCCGGCTCAACATCACTGGGCGCTATCACCGACTACCCAAGCGGATGGAAGATGATTATGAGACCAGGTTGAATGCTTGTTCATTGAAGATCCTGCTGATGGGTTTCAAACTTCCAAACTGTTCGGGAATGTGTCAAGAAACAAATTTTCCAGAATCGTGTTAGTTGGGGTCCTTTGCAGAGTGATCGGTCCTGCCAAGTCCCAGGAAAGCCTTCCGCAAGTCCTGGGGTCTGGCTACAATGGTGAGGTGAAGCTGGCCAGATGCAAGACCACTGGGGCCAAGTTTGCCGTCAAAGCATTCAAGTTGCGAGGGGTCAGCAAGGAGAAACGCAAGGACAGTGCTTATATCCAGATCTTGGCTCAATCACCTAAAATCCAGTTGACGCGGAGACGTGGAAATGGACCAGTGATCTATGTAGCCTCCTGGGTGTTATGGTTTATCCAAACCATGGCCATGTGATTGAGGTAATGAACCACCAACTTTGCAAGAGGTCTCAATTTGGCCTGGTGCATCTTTTTTACTGCTCCCAGCTTTCTTTAGACTCTATAGACCCGACCCTGGCGTTTTCTAGACTAGACCTGAAACGCGCGTTTCCAGGAGCTGGAAAGTGAAGCAGAGATTTTTCTGGGCATGGACCACCCTCATGTGGCTTCCTTGACCGACGTCTACGAGTCCGAAGATCAACTTTACCTGGTCATGGAGTGCATGCTTGGAGGTGAGCTCTTCGATCGTGTCGTGAAGCGGAAGCGATTTACGGAGAAGGATGCGGCCAAGGCAGTTTATCAGATGTTGCTGGCGGTGAATTACATCCACTCACATGATGTGGTGCATCGGGATATTAAATTGGAGAACTTCTTGTATGAGGCCCAAGATTCCGATCATTTGAAGTTGATTGACTTCGGTTTTAGCAAGATCTGGCAGCCCAATACGACTATGGCTGTGAGCTGTGGCACAC
Source organism: Durusdinium trenchii (assembly GCA_963970005.1). Classification (NCBI taxonomy): domain Eukaryota; class Dinophyceae; order Suessiales; family Symbiodiniaceae; genus Durusdinium; species Durusdinium trenchii. The sequence continues at coordinate 398,158 of CAXAMN010025695.1, forward strand.
TGGCCTATGTGGCACCGGAGGTCCTGGAAAAGTCCTATACCTCGCAATGTGATTTGTGGCTCACTTGGCGGGCACGAACTGATTTGCGGGTGGTAGCTATTTCTCGTAGGGGACGAGAACTTGATTTTCCAAATGCTCTCAAGTCATCTCAAGTCTTAAGCTTTGCTTGGTGTCCTGCATTATCTCTACAGTATAACTATACGAACTATACATATCTAATCACCCTAGAGGTGGAAGAAGACGCGCGACCATCGGCTGAAATAAGGTGGAGTTTGGGTGTGGTCGCCTTCATCCTTCTCTTTGGCTACATGCCTTTCTCCGGCCCTGATGCTTGCTTTGACCGAAAGCGGTGGGCCTCGAAGTTTTTGGAGATCCCGGTTGATTTGTATTATGAAAACTATTTGGAGGTCTCTCATTTTCAAGACCCACTAAAAGAGGAACACCTTAGCTGGTGACTCTTTTTTCGCGATTTTACCAACTTGTTTCAGCTTCGACAGCCAGAAGCGGCTCCACCCAAAAAGTTTGATGTTGTGACCTCGCGCGAAAGAAAGTTTCTGCATCACGCACGAAGCAACTCAAGGAAACCAAGCAAATTCACGACATCAAGGAGGGGAACTTCACCAAAAAGCCAGCCATTTGGGGTAAAGCCTCGCACACCTGCAAGGACTTTGTTCAGAAGTTGTTGGTGGTCAACCCCAATAAGAGGCTGACCGCAGCTGAAGCTGTGGAACATCCCTGGCTCAAGGCACAGGATCACCAGCATGTCATTGATCAGACCATGGTCGAAGACTTGTGCAACTTTGCCAAGGCAGCTTTGGATTGCACTTAGGAAAACTCACATGGACCCAGGTCGAATGGCACCCGGGTCGTCCGATGGTTTTCCTTTACACACCGACGTGGTTTTCAGGGTCCATGTGGGTCGCTTCCAGGGCATTTTGTACGTTGGCCCTTTTGGGGGGGCTGACAGTGTTTCCATGATTTGTGCATAGTTCATCATAGTTCTACATGTCGACATACGGAATAGGTCGAAGAATGTGGCCCGGAATTCGATTTTACGGAGCTAGAACTATGTTAGGCAGCTCAGGCGCATGGGATTTGCTCTCAAAAGGGTATGATGGGAGTTTCGATTCTTCTTGTGCAGGTCTCAGTCTTCAAGCGCGCTTGCCTCAACATGCTCAGCTGGTCCTTGGGGGTCGAAGAACGAAAGCAGGTGAGGGATGCCTTCCTGCAGATCGACAAGGATCGCAGTGGCACGATCACGATCAACGAGTTCAAGCAGGCCGTGGAGCAAAATCTCCAAATTGATGATGAGACCTTGGAGAAGGCCTTCAAAGCACTGGATGCCAGTCACAAAGATGAAGTGCACTATCATGAGTTCTTAGCTGCGATGGTGGCGTCCAGGATTCACTTGCACGATCATACCTTGCAGGTGGCCTTTCGTCGCTTTGATGTCGACAACTCGGGCTTCATCACCGTGGAGAACCTTCGAGAAGTCTTAGGGCAGACCTTCGAGGGCAATGAGGTGCAGAGCCTCTTGAGTGAGCTCAACCTGAAGAATGATGGTGCCATCTCTTACGACGAATGGCTTGAGTACTTGAAGGCGCGTTTTTGTGCGTTGCGAAAGCATTTTGACCACTCGGCGATGCGAGCACCTGGCCCCAAACAAACATCTAGCAAATCAGAGAGGGTTGAAGGATCTTTTCGTAAGAGGGAGAACGCAGTGGTTGATGTTTGAAATCTTTGTGCAAGTCTCACAGGATGTTCAGCCTAAAAATGCCAGCCCGCAGGGTGCTCATGGGGCTGTTGAGCCACACTATGCTGATGCTGCTGCACGTGTGATTGACACAGAGAGGGGGAAGCATCACAAGCAAGAGGCAGAAGAGGGTCGCACATCCAGCAAGACCGTTCGGTCCAAGAATCTGTCTCAGAACAATTTGGGACGCCTGGAGTTCTTCCACTGAGCAGTTGACTAGTCCACGTTCTTACGTCATGTTGTTAGCATGGCCCGTTTTAAATAAACTATGTTACTATGTTGTCCAAATTTGTCGCTCCTTTTGACATGGCATTCATTTTTTGCCAAGCAGTGCCAAGGAAGTTTTCCGTTTTCCTGTTTGATTTGTTTCTTTCCAGTTTCCTGACGATGTGCCATTCCCCGACCAAGGAGGGCGTCAGAGCCCCAACACGGCCAAGGAAGCGGAGGGGATGCTCACGGCATCACAAGTGAAGATTGCAGATCAGGATGATGAGGGGAAGCCCCTGGGAAATCACAGTTGCTGTGACCATGCTGGCTGCCAGCTTCAGTGACAGGTGCAACCCACGACCTCGCCCGTGGGGAAGGATCAGGGAGAAGGATTGAGGCATTTGAGGCATTGTTTAAACATAGTCCATGTTTCAAGCATTTCAAACAGTTTGATCAACACGCATCATTTCTCGAGGTGTAGGCGACCTCGATAATTTTTCCAGGTTGGATTGCCAACGGGTTGGCTGATGTGACACACTGTCAGAAGGCCAGGCACGTGTGCCACTTTAGGGCCAAGGGCGTCTCCAACATCGATAGTGCTTCGAGCAGAGTGAAGGCTCGTGATACTACATGACAGTACTACATGATAGGGCTTTATATATCATGCTTGATCCGATTCCACTACACAAATGATGCAGTTTCCATGTGCTGTGGCCTGATAGGGCTTGACGCGCCAATCCGTTGGGAGTCCACGCAGCTCCACGCCGATCTCCGTGGCACCTGCGATCCGGCCAAGCTGTGATTCGCATCTATCTCCCAGTGCCAACGCAGGCTAACATGGACCCGGTTTTTGGCCCATCGTGAGGATTTTTGGTGCTTTGACTTGGATTTGGTGGTCCATGTTGGTCTTCAGGAGCAACTGAGCTTGCTTTGCCAGAGCATGGATACAGTGTGTGAAGTCGACGTAGCGATTTTGCATGGGCCAATTGCTAGCTATTGTTTTGTGCATCTAAAGAGAGGTTGGACCATTGTTTTTTTCTCTTTAGGTTTGTACTGTAATTCAATGTTCATGGTCCTGGCAGAGTGACCGCAGCTTTCACAGGAAAGTCTGAACATCCCACCTGCTGGAGCTTCCAAGCGGTCCCAGCTGCACATCATCCAAGCCCAGTTAGGTCCAGGAATGGGGCTCAGAATGATTGAGATGTTGAATGTTTGGCGGTCCAGAAACGGGTCCCTGACGTTCAAACCATCAGAATGGATCAAAACGTGTCAAGGGCTCTTGGACCATTCGTGGGGGTAAGCTGATACGAAGCTAACTGAGTGTGAGCTACAATGACAGGGCCAGGTTTCATTGCCAAATGGTCAGAAGCACTCTTTCACATGGGGGTCCTCTTGGGTTGGGATCACCTCGAAGCCCTTGTACTTAGGAGATGGGAGCAGCTTTTGGGTTGATGACATGGGAGCAGCTTTTGTGCTTTTCTTGGGAGATCTTAAGATATGTGCGGGATGTGCACATAATTCTTAGAGAATATTCGTCCTGTTGTGGCATACAACCCACACGACTGAAGCGATCCCTTGATCCGGACGAGTTGGAGCCGGAAGCTGCAGCAGTTGCACTGTAGAGGGGGTTTGCCGAAGGGCAACTTCCGCAGCAGTACTATTGAGCAGTTTTGTACAGTCGTCCGAGTAAAGTCATCCTGGAAGAATGCCAACAGCGGATCAACACTTCCCCTTCCACTCAGCCAATAAGGTCAGGCCTGACTTTGGAGGCATGTGGATGAACAATATGCGTGACATATGTTGAAATCCATGTGATGTCCGTTTCAACTACATGTCCAGTTCTAATTACCATCATGTTGAATCTACACTGTGTTTCTAAAAACGATGTTTCCTTGTGTGTATGAAACTCGTGGCCGATCTTCGTCTTCTTCAGTTTAGACTCCCCTGTTAAAAACTAAACCTAGACCCTTGCAAACTAAAACCATCCTTTGTTTGTGTTGTGTGATTTTGATGTACTGCGATTTTTTTGGAACTATGTGAAACAGCAGATGTATACTCACATATATTACACATATTTAAATTAGACTAAAGAAATACAAATAAATACATGCCATATACAAATTACATCCGAACCCTGAACATTTATAAAATATATCTTCGGCAGCGCAGAAACTATCAAGTGATACATAATTGAAGCATGAGGACAGGGGGGAAGAAGGCTTTTGTATTTTGCCTACCAAAACAGTGTAGTTTTTGCCACTATGCTTTTCCAGGGGGCAAATCACACACTCACAATACATACATACTAATCAACTTTGCTAATGGGCAATGAATTTTCAGGGTGCCCGGGCAAATGCCATTCTGCCTTTTGTCTCGTCAGTGGGCTTATACTATATATATATATAATATTTTAATATATACATAAACCACCGTTTCAAAAGATCCCACAACACCTGTGAGCAGATGGCCGCTGAACGGTTCTCTCCTCTATAGGCCACTCCAGGGTGACGATCGTTTGAAGAGCTTCACATCGCCCGTTTCACACGAAGGCTCCAGGCTCGGGCTGCTGGGGAAAAAGGCGCGCCTCGGCGGGCCGACCCACGATCCAGTGGCAGGGTGATCAGTCTGAAAATCATGGCACGGGCCTCTATGGGGCCCATGGCTCAAATTGTGGGTGGGGACGTTCTCATATATAGTAATTAATTAAATATGTAATATAGTGACAGGAGTGATAGGCAATGCGCTTCGCTTGCAGACCCATTGATTCGATGGTTCTTCAAGCCGACCCAAAACCGCTTGCAGGTGCGGCAAGAACACCCACACACACAGTCACACACACACACAGATATATATATATATATATAGAGAGATGTAGACTGTAGACGTCATACCCTGACCCTAGTCAAGTTAGATGGCCATCGCATGGCAGGGGATTCAGCTGGTGCCCAATGAAGACCTGCGACGGCGCGTGCAGCAGGCGACGGAGGGAGAGGGAAGGAGAATCGCTGCGTCCGTGGAGATCGCTGCGTCCGACTGATGAATCAACGCCGTCTCCAGAATCGCTTTTACATTGGTTTTACATCTTAACGTCTCCGTGGGTTCATGAAATCAACAGCCTACATGATAAGCCGATAAGCAAGGACATGGAGGAGAACTGACGATCTTTGCGGGAGACGCAGCGCCATGACAACGCCAGCACACTGATCTCCCAAAGCATTTAGTTCCAGAAGTCCCACTCCGCTCCGTCTCCAAGGCTTTCCCAGTGTCCTACTGGAGCCCTGTGAACACCGAAGATGGCCAGGTCTACTATTACAACGTTGAGACAGGATGGGGTCCCACAGAACTGGATCAAAAAGAGACAGATGGATACAAACGGATGACATACAGTATCATACACTGCATGCCAGTGTCCAAATAGAGAGGACAACCAGACTTCACAAGTCTATCAAGTCGATATGGTTCTCATTCTACAATACTATACATATATGAATCATATGAATATGATGTGAATATGAATGTACATATTGGATCTCTATATGCATGTGTATCTATATATATATATAGCTTTTAAAGCACTTTAAAAGCATGTTCTGACTGTTCAGACACATAGCTTTCCCACTTGTCTTCGCTTTTTCCGCGAAGCGCACCGCTCGTGGAAGCCGAGAGACCGCTGCTCCTCTCAGGAGAGACTGCCTGGGAGCTTCCGCGTGGTGGTCAGGCGGGGTGGACGGAGCCCGGCCGAAGGGTCCAACAGCTGCGACACCAGAGCTGCAGCTGTGTTTTTTTTCCGACTGAAGTGGACGTGTGGGTTTCCTCAAAGGTTCTCACATAAAGGTTCAATATGGTTTGATAAAAAAACAAGTTTAAAGGTGCGGTATGTGCAACTTGAAGCAAATGTTTGTAAAGTCTCCTGCCAGGCGACTGGGAACCCCTGTTGTCAACCTTGGTGGACTTGAAGGCTAATTTCGATGGTCAACCGCAAAATACACTCACTGAATCAGCATTCAGACCAAGTCTACACGGATCCTTCAAGTGCACAAATTTTCAGAAACGGGCTGCATTGATTGCCAGCAATTAGGAGCATCGCTCTTGTTATTTACAATGGATTTATCGTCACTGCACAGAGGTGGTCAGGAGAGGCAACATGTCAGTGAACCATGGAGAGCCTCCGATGCCATGGAAGCAGCTACTCGGTCGACGGTCACTGTCGCGACTTGAATGGAATTTAGGGAGTTTGGCTGTTTGGTGCATTTTGACACTCAATTCAATGGCTGAACGTAGGATTCCAACCTCTTTTGATTTGTTTGTTGGGTCATACCGTCATCATTGGCAAGCATAGGAATCATATTGTGAACAAAAGGTGTTTCACACCCCCAGCCATGCCATAACTTGCACGTATGACTGAGTATGCCCGAGTATGCCGGTTTAGGTGGAACCCTGCATTCGGAGCTAGAGGAAGAATCCATGAACTTACCATGCCGTCAATATGGGGCTGCATCACTTGTGCATGCCAGCCTTCCCAAACACGTGGTTCTAAATCTAGTGAAAGTCGTTTTGTGGTTCCAAGTTCATCCACTCACTTGGAGGCGCAAACACGTTTCATGATGTTTCATTTGCTCTCCCTGGAAATGACATGCAAGTGGACAACCCACTGTTTGTAGAGGAAAATTGCCTTCCAAGGGGGGCATTGTCCACTTCCATGTTAGTTCCAGGGAATGTGACAATTCACTATATAAGCAAGCAAGCATGCATGTAAGGATCCTCTCGTGCAACTGAGTATGTTAGGCGTTTTGGACTGACTGCATGTTTACATTATTGGATGCCAACATGTCCACCACCTACCTGCATGCTCAAGCAAGCACATGGGGCCATCAGATATGGAAACACCTTGGCCATGAACGCAGGATTTCCACCGGCCGCCTGTTTCGGCCGCCTAGGTCACCCTCTCTGGAGAACCGGTCACTCTCGCGGTGCCCTTGTCGAGTCGGGTGGCAGATGCACGGGCCATGATCGTGGAAAGGGGACACCTGCGGGCTCGACGCGGGCAGTTGGTGCTTGGAGACAGGACTTTGGAAGATGGCGCAGAGATCGAGAAGGCACGGGGAAGCAACGCATGTTGAGACGGTCCGTTTGTGTGGAGGACGACAACCACCACTGCCAGCCCAGTGGCCCCAATGGTCCCCATTCACCATCTCCATAGTAATTTTAGGACATTGGAGGGAGTGATTGTTGCCCCAGATCCCCCCAAGGGGAAACCAGGAGATCTGACACTTGCTGACTGGCCTTGAACTCTGCTAGACATGATCTCTCACAAATGTTCCGTCAATCCAGGGTTCTGTGGCTGTGGAAGCTTCAACAACAAGCCTCGGCCACTAGGTTTCGTATGGGTTCTTTGCTTCTTTCAGGTGATTTTGCTCCTCCCAAGTCCTTCAAACCATGTTGGGAGCCCGCTCGGACTCATCGGACCCTGACACGATGCACTTGGGAGGATGGCGCTTAGCCCGTCACATGGAGGATGGCGCGAAACGCCCTCGTCTTCAGGAAGACACTCTTCTGGGTCCATCCATTCCAGTCAAGCGACAGATAGGGAGAGGGGGTGAGAGACTGGCATTGCTAAACTTGTGGTAGATACTGTAGGCCTCTCGAAGGGGTGGGGGTCGAGTAGCTTAGCTAGCGCATGGAACCACGCACCTTTCCCAGACATTTGTCCGGCGCGACGCGTGTGGGACCTTTTCCATGTGCCACCCAGCCCATGCCAGTTACCGAGTGGAGTTGACTGGCAGCTGGTTTATGGGGAGACTAGCCGAGAGGAGTGCTACAAGGCGGCAGTAGAGGCTGAAGCTTGGGGCTGCTATAAGGACTCGGCGTGTTTGGCCGTCGTGTGGAAGACCCCTTCACGTTGAGAAACTAGCGGTGCTCTTTCTGTTGGTTTATGTGTGTTTACTATATATATTATATATAATATATACTTTAACCTGTTTACACAAACACACACACACACACAAACAAACAAACAAGCAAGCAAACAGGCAAGCAAGCAAGCAAACAAACAAACGAACAAACAAACACACAAACACACACACACACACACACACACGTGCTGCTAGTGTTGATTGGGCTGATCTCCTTACCAGACACTCGGTTAGTATTTGCTCTTGAACTTCTTCCTAGTTCTAGCTCACCTGTGTGGCATGGTTGTCTTGACTTATAGACTGTATTCTTGGAAACGCTAAACCGCAATGCTGCCTTTTTTTCCAGGGAATCAACCTCCAGACTGTTCTAGATCAAGCATGGGCGAAGGTCCATCATGAAACCCCAGAACAAGGCCCCAATCAGCAGTTTTCCTAATCCCAGTTGTTATGATGTACATATGGATCATCAATCGGGTCTCTACTGCCCCAGTCACTATAGTCACCGGATCTTTTGCCCCAAAAGCAAGTGGGACATATGTCTTCTAAGACATGCTTCTCTCATCTGGCGGCTCACTCCGGACGCCGGTTTTTCTCCGGCTTTGGACTCCCAGACTCTGGAGGATTCTTCAGGTTCCGGTGGACTCGGACGTTGTCATTCTGCGAGGAAGCCGTAGCCCACCTTGAACAGCTCGGGCGGTCTGGGGAGCCTTCAAGCTTGACACGGGAGGAACGCGATTGTTGGGCCCGAGGCTTGGCAGCGTTTTTGGGTCTTCGGAGGACGTCTTCGAACCCCAGGTGTTTTGGGGGGGGTTGCCGCCTGCAGACCGACATCCCAAGGAGGACATTGGCGTGATTTGGGATTGGTTCCAAATCTACCGTGGTTTATTGTTCACGTGCGCCTGCACACACAATGAAGCCGAAGAATGCAAGCATGGTGCTCCAATGTCATGTCGTGTCACAAGGAGTTACGGGGCTGATGTGCTTTCGATGTGGTGACAACAAAATCGGCCTCAGGATGCTTAGGTCATATAATATAGGTCCCCAGATTTTCTTCCTTTTTTGCGGGGATTGTGAGTGTTTCTCAGAATCTACTTGTTTGCAGTTGATGTTGGCACTAAGGAAATGGCAAAAGAGTCCTGCAAGGCCTGCGGGATGCCATCCAGGCGGTTGCCTGGCCTAAGATGAACACTAGCCAAAAGAAGAAGAATCGCACACCTCAAAAAACTCGATTGATTGTAAACTAGTCCGTTGGGATTAGTCTCTCACTTCGCATGTTGATGTGGGTAGTGTGTCGCTTCGCATTGCCAGAGTCGCACACGGGGTGAATCAGTTCACCCGTGGAGCGGCCGTCCCGCAATGGGGGCCGCCTGCACGTGCGGGCTCAAGGAGGCTCCAAGCCGTTCCTTGAGCCCCGACGCCCAAAGACAGCTGTAACACACGCGTGGTGGCTCAGGCTGCTGATGCAGATCGGCCAGCTCTTTCAGATGATTTGGACCGGCCAATTCAGTCCGGTTCGCCGTTGTTCCGGAAGTTGAACAGGGTCAGAACGCCTGGAGCCACCGACTAGAAGGGTCTCCGTTCATTATGCTCCATGTGATGATCGCCTTTGTACAATGTTGTGGTTTCCAAATGTTTCCAAGAAACCAAATCAACTTGTAACTTGATGAGTTCTCCTTTGAAATCCTCTTTGGGGGCCGGAAAGTCTATGTATTTCTTCTCGCATGACCAAGTCTAACACCTGACTTTGTGGCCTGACTCTTGCGAGAAGAAGGAGAGAGTTTGCGCTCAGCTCTTGGAGTTCTGTCATCTTCAGTCCACTTCTGCCAGCGCTGAAGCACCTCGGTTCCGTTGAAGACAACTGGAGGATTCCACCATGGTCATGGTCGGCCTTTCCACCCGCTGCCAGCTGTAGGGCTCGGTCTTTGCCATGGGTACTGAAGTACGACTCGACTGTCGTAATTAAGCAGTATATAATTAGCTGCTCCTTCACCTACCCAGGAAAAAAGCTGGATCACCATTTGTTGCCTTTGCCGGGGGCTGCGGACATCCCACTTGATTGGTGAACAGGTGGAGAAAGCTCCACATTTATTTTCAGAGGGAGTCAGTTCACAGGTGCCAGATGTTCTTGTTTCGGTGGGATTTGGGAGTTGTAGAGAGTTTGTGAGATGGACTGGGAGGTGCTGAGACTCTTTTCACGAGTCAAGTCTTAGGATAGTTCTACGATGCCGCACGTGTTATCAGCATATATTTGGAAGATCCATGTATTCCGCAAGTATTACTTCCTCCTGACTGGGTGACCAGTTGTTTTCCCCAACTTCCCAACATGTTTTTCTCCTTGCCGTGTTTTGTTCCCATTTGTTACCCCACTTGCCCCCAAGTTTTGCTCCCAACGCTCTTCGAGAGGGACAGCTATGTGATGTGCTGCTGCTGTCACTGGAACAGCTGCTGTCGCTGTATCAATTCCTCCCATTGGTGGCTGTGGAGATTCCGGCGTCACTCTACCAGGGGTTCCCCCTGTTGTCTCCCTGCATGCTGAGTGGTGTGCGTGCCGGACAAGTCTCTCCGGCGGTGGCTTAAGGGCCGTCCGGATGCACACCTGGCATTGCTTGGCAATGGACATGCATGGGCCATGCATGGGCCACTTTTGTATTCAGAAAGCTTTCGAGTATGCCCCGAGAACATCTTCTGATAACCATGGCGTTTCTCAGTGCAAAGTGTTCACACTTAGCAGACTTAGCACATGGAGAATGAGGATTTTGGGGCTTTGAGGGCCAGAAGCCGACGGGCTTCGAATGATCCAAGGACTTGGTGTGCTACAACCGCTTCAGTGGTGACATGTACCGCTTCTCATCAATGATTTGGGGTGGAAAATGCAGCAGATGTGCCTGAAGAAAGCGGAGAGGTTTTCAGACTTGTTGAAGCTTTCAATCTGGTGAATCGCTCCAACATGTTGCTCCGTACTGGCATTTCGGATTGTGGATGGTTTGTCAAATTGTGTTGGCTTCCATATGCTTCCATGTTCAGTTATATAGGTTCATGTTTAATTTTAAAATCATATTGATGCTTTCCCTTCTCCTTAACATGGCCATGCAGCTGGTGTGCTTTGCTCACCAGCTAGCTCACCAGTGACCCCTCACCAGATAGCTGGCGGATTTGGTTTGGAGATCACGATGCCAAGCATCGACGCGTTTCATCCTGTTTTCCTTTTTGCATCGTCGACCGCTGTGAGGCTATTTGGCCACCACGGGGTGCTCCAAGCTCTCCGCCCAGCGGGTGCGCTTGGCCGAAGAGGCCTATAAGACGGCCTCGGCATCGACAGAGGCCAGCGACTGCATGGAAGTGATGAGCACCTGTACAGAATGATTTACATTGAACAAGTCAACACGTTCCTTCTAGTCATTCCAGTGCCCCAAAATGTCGCATTTTGATGGTTGCCATCAGCTGACTGTTTTGGAAGATCTTTTGAAACTGGAGAGTGAGATCCCCAGCAGTTTTTTGCACCATGTCACCACGTCCATCCACTTCCTTTCTGCTTGCTGGCGATGTTTCCCAAGTCCGATGTTTCCCCGCCCAGTTGCGAAATCCGATGTTCGCATGGAAAGTCCTTCACTTGAACACTCGAGTGTCAGCTCGCCCAGATGGAGAGTGGGACTGGGTCGAAAGTTCGCGCAGAAGTGCCAAGGCATTGAGCCCCTTGAACCCGGTGCGTTTGTCCTTGGCCCTGAACTTCTCAGTCTTCCTTCATGAGGCGTCTGGAAACCTCGTGGATGCTTCGTGGATGCTTCGTGGTTTGCTGTTTGTTCCACGGTTTGATTTCGTGGTGACATGTGGTGGACCGTCCCGAAAATCAATCGAGGGGGAAGGCGTGCAAAGACCATCAGAGAGGCCCATCAAAGGTCCTTGCTGTTTGCTGGTTCAAGATGCTCTTAGGTGTCTTAGCTTTCAAGTTTTGTGGTGACATATATAGATCCTGACACATGAGCTATAGGCATGCGGCATACTGTAGGTATGCATGCGAAGACCCTTGAAGGCCTTCACACCCTTCCCTTCTCTTTGCCCCTGCAAGGACGCTCGCCAGCGGACTAATTGTATAAATGATTACGTACTAAAACTATACTAAAATCTTTCTCAGAAATTTGGGAGTTCGCAACCTTTCGGAACCTTTTGTGGTGCTTGTCTTCATATCCACTGACTCACTGACGCCTGAGTGACGGCCGTCTTACCTCGCAGGTGCTCCAGGACCACGACCAAGCTCTGCAAATCGCCCGAGAGTCCTTTGACGATGCGATCTCCTTCAACCTGGGGCGAGGACAGGTGTGACCAATGTGACCATGTGTGACCCACCAGGGAGGTCACAGATCCAGACGCATCATATACGGCACTGCTGTATATACTGTAGTGTTTATTTTTCCGGGCCCAACATAGAACGTTGGCTCAGAGCTCCCCTGTTCACTTTGAAGCCTTCTAATTCTGGAATACTCTAGACATTTTTTGACACTTATTGGTTCTTATTGGTGACATTTGGTGACCATCGCCCTTGAATTGCAAACCGTTTTGGAGCTTCTCGAAAAGGATGGGAGCGCACGGGCTGCCATCCTTCGCGCTCAAAGCTGCGAGAATTGTCGCACCTTTGAGGAGAAGATTGGGAGCTGGAAGGCTATGACAAGGCGCCTACCTGGGAAAAGCGGATACCCTTGAAATGTATTACAGCTTAACCCTAGTAGCGATGGCCTCCAACCTAGTAGCTTCTTGCTATTAATTTGGAGGAAAGCTTGAATCTTTAACCTTTTTGGGGGATTGGTACGGATCCAGGGACACTGAGGGGGAGACTTCAAGACCTGCCTGCGGGACCTTTGACCACAGGCTGCGGGCATTGCTTGACTCTTCTCACTGGCTTCTTTGCGCCTGTTTTGTTTGGGGCACGGATTGAACACCACTCCGTAGCAGCCCATGGTGATACCATTTTGATACTTGACCTCGACTCAAAATACAAAGCCATCATACTGTTAAAGCAGAATGATCATGGATGCTGCACCGCTTGAGATGAGAATTCATTCCCGCTAAAGTGATTATTAGTATCTATTAGGTGCAGTCGCAGCATATGCACTGGGGGTTCCAGATCTTCCTGACGCGAAAAAAGGTTCCACCCGGGTGGTTCCTAAACCGCGTTCCACCTGGTTCTGGTCGTCAGGGGGCGGTCAGCCAACTTCTCCAACTCTTGCGCGACAACCTGACCCTGTGGAGTGAAGCTGTGGGAGGGAGCTGAGCATGGCGAGCTCGCACCGGCCAAGGACGCCGAACTGGCAGACTGGGGGCATGCAGAGGAAAGGTGCAGGTGGATCGACCTACTGTAGGGTGAATTATGGTGAATTATTGATAGTTATTGTATGTTTGGAATGGTTCTACTACTGCCAAAAAGTTATCACAAACACTGTTCCCTTTTTCTCTGATCAAAATCACATATGTTTTTTCCCACAGGTCAGTCCATAGCTCACGGCGACCTCGAACCAGATACACATGGACTATTCCCAAAACCGTTCCGAAAGCAAGAAACAAAGATCAACGTGTGCAGCCAGCCCTCAAAACCGTGCTATTCACCACCCCCTTCACATCCCTTGGCTCGTCAGGCATCCCAGGTCATGATCTTGGGAGTCTTTGAGCTGTTCGAGTTTGGGTCGATGGTTGGTAGCGCTTTGTTGATCAATAAGCCCGAGATGTAAAACCATTTTGACAGTGAGTTGTTTTTTTTAAAATTTTACAGTAACAAGAGTATACATACTGATACTGGTTCCGTCGGCATGTTCGCAGCGAGGAGTGAGCCATGCTGCGCCTGGTTTGCAGCCTCCCTCGCGATGGCCTTCGCTCTCACTGTGCGTGTGCTCCGTGCCAGTGCCACATGAGCTGAGAAAGAGGACGCTGGAAATTGCCCTGCAAGCGCTGGAAAAAAAGGCCACTGATGTGTGGAAACCAGCAGTTTAGAAGAAGGGAAAGCCATTGCAAAAATTGGGAAAACCCATGAGCAAGGGCCAGGGCCTGGGGGCTCCTGCATCATCATCATCATCATCATCATCATCATCATCATCATCATCATCATCATC